>OX608078.1:2471334-2701257 GCA_951509765.1 Sphenella marginata
TACCAAGAGTTTGGATTAGATATGTAGATGATGTTTTCTGCATAATAAAAAAAGACCAGCTCCAACATACACTAAACACAATAAACAGTAAATACGACAGCATAAAGTTCACGTTCGAAATAGAAGATGATCAACATTCTTTGCCGTTTTTAGACCTGAAATGCACAAGAGTTAGCAACAAATTAGACTTTGCGGTTTATCGCAAACCCACCTCAACCGATCGTTTAATCACGTTTGATTCTTTCTGCCCATATCAACAAAAAATTGCATCATTCCATTCGCTTGTTTACCGCCTTGTCAGTTTGCCTCTGTCCATCTCCAACTATAAAATTGAATATGAGAAAATCCTACACCTGGCATATTTAAATGGGTTCGAGAAAAAACTAATCGACAAACTCATAAAAAGACACTCAAATTCAAATTATAAAAATAATCTGACGACCCTTTTCACACAGAATAAAGAAATTAAAACAAACACCTTAATACGCATCCCCTTCACATACCTCCCGCAAATCACAAATAGTCTTGCAAATTGTTTTGAGAAAAACGATATGAAAATTGTCTACACTAACAACAACAAATTAAAAAATATTCTCGGCTCCACC
Organism: Sphenella marginata; assembly: GCA_951509765.1. Classification (NCBI taxonomy): domain Eukaryota; kingdom Metazoa; phylum Arthropoda; class Insecta; order Diptera; family Tephritidae; genus Sphenella; species Sphenella marginata. Next base: position 2,471,940 of record OX608078.1, read on the forward strand.
AAAGACAGTACACCCACGTTGGAGCGAAGCGGCATTTACGAAATCAGCTGCTCAACTTGCGATGCAAAATACATAGGCCAAACACGAAGACAAATTTCTGTTCGCTTTAAAGAGCATGAAAAGCATTGCAACAACGAAGAAGTGCATAGATCCGCAGTAGCAGCGCATATGCACAAGACTAACGATAGTCCAATACAACACAGCATTTTCACAGTAGCAGAGAACTTGCGCTTAATTAAAGCTGTTCACAACAACAAAAAATTAGATGCTTTTGAATCCCTTTATATATTTAAAACTAAGAATGCCATGAATTCTGACAACGGGAATATAAATTCTCCTCTCTTTTCTTTGATTTAAAAATTTTGTTGTAATGACCAAATGTTATTGTTTATACCTCTTTGTTTATTTACTAAAACCTTTTGTTTAGTAGCGCGTCGCTGATGATGGACAGCAAGTCTGCCCGAAATGCATACGGTTGTGTAAAATAAAATATATATGTTTTATATCACCAAACATTAAGGTGTTTTATTTTCACAAAAATTTTTTGTAGTCCATAAAGGAACTTTTGTATAAATTAGACTACAAACAAAGGTTCGTCTATTTGACAAAATAATATTGTCTATATAGTGTATGACTAATGTAGTAAAGAGAGTTTTAGTTACATAAGGGTCACTAAATTCTTTTGACCATCGTTTAACAAATGCTAGAACGCCTCTAGCTTTATTGACTGTTACGTTAATGTGGCAGTTAAAACTGAGTTTGTAGTCCATAGTAACCCCAAGGTCAACAAAATCATACATTTGCTCAAGACTATAATTGTTAATTGTATAGGAAGCTGGCTGTGAAATTCCTCTCGAAAAACGCATTAGATTAAGCGGCATATAATTTAAATCGCACCAAGTAACTAGTGTATTTAGATCTTATTGAAGCTTATTGCTATTTTCGAATGATGCGAATGACATGAAAAGCTTTACATCGTCGGCATACATTAACATTTTCGAAAATTCTATTACTGTAGAAATATCATTTATAAACAACAAGAACAGAATCGGGCCAAGATGGCTTCCTTGATGAACTCCTGAGGAGACATAAATAACACCGGATTCACAATTTTTAAACACTACTTTTTGTATTCTGTCGCTAAGGTAAGAAGAGATCCAGCGATTGAGACCCGGCTGGAAACCCAACTTATCCAGTTTATGAATAAGTAAAGAGTGACACACCTTATCGATAGCTTTGCTGAAATCAGTATAAATAACGTCGGTATGCAGTTTTTTTCTAAAGCCATTTGAGACATGTTTTGTAAATTCAAGTAAGTTTGTAACGGTGGACTTTCCCTTTCAGAACCCGTGTTGACAGTCAGAAATCAAGGTAGAGATAGGATTCGTAAGCTGATTGGTAACAATAGCTTCAAACACTTTTGGGATGGCAGAAAGCTTTGCTATGCCACGATAGTTCTCTATAGAAGCCTTGCTTCCGCTTTTATGAAGCGGTATAAGAAACGACTCTTTCCATGCCTTTGGAAAAACACTACACTTTAGTGACAGATTGAACAAATTGGTAAGGGGTTGGTAAATATTGTAAGCACACTTCTTCAAGAAGCATGTAGGAATCCTATCAGGACCGCATTTAAAAGATTCCTGCAAGGTTTTCAGATAAATAAGAACATCATTGGCGCATATAGTTGGACAATTAATTAAATTGTTCCCATGTAGCTCATAGGGATAATTTAGAAAGTCAGAATTAGTGACTGCAGAATAGTTAGAATTGAAAAATTGCGCAAAGAAATTTGCGATATCTTGATTATCGCTAGATGAAATGTCTTTATATATCATGGCTGGGAAATCCCACAACTTTTCGTTTAGAATTTACGAAATCATAAAATGACTTCGGATTGCGAATAATGTCTCTTTTTGTTTTAGAGATATAGGCTTTATAGCACTTTTTATTCAAGTCCATGTACCTCTTACGTAGAACAGAATACAACAAGTAATGTTTGTTTAACCCCGATTTCTTAAATAATTTGAAAGAACGCGTTTTTCTATTTTTCAGCATCATAAGCTCTTTAGTAAACCAAGTTTGCGTTGGATGATCATATGTTAATTTACGTTTAGGAACAAACTTCTCAAATAAGTAGTAAATAGTTTGATTAATCGATATCGCCACAAAGCTCAGGCCAAGTTAATTTAGACATTTCTCTATTTAAATTCTTATAGTTGGCTTTTGAGAAGTTAAAATCAAAGCTACTACTTGAGCAGCATTGTGTATATTGGCCATTACTTATGGTTTCGTGAAATATTTCCATAGAAGGGTGGTAGACGTCTTCTGGTAAAGCCAACGGATCACAACGATTTAAAGAAAATTTGTTTTTATCATCAACATAAATTAAATCTAAGATTTTGCCAAACTTGTTAGCGGTAACATTTATTTGACTAAGGCAGAGATCAGAAATTCCATCCAAAAAGTCATTGAAGCCTAGTTTGGATGGATTTGGAATAATGCTTCCGTCAGATATGTTCCACGATATATGCGGTAGGTTGAAATCACCTAAAACAATCATCGAGTCCGAAGCTTTAGTCAATAAGTTAACAGTTTTGAGCAGAGAGACATGCTGCATGTAGATTGAAAGATCAGATGCTGGAGGGATGTAGCAAACAGATAAGTACATGTACACGTTCCCTAGCTGGATGCGGATGCATTTAAACTTAATGGAATCCGTGTTAGGTACATTAACCTCCTCTGAAGGAATAGAGGAATGAACGGCAAGTAGAACCCTTTCTTGTTCAGAGTGTCTTTGGAATAATACGACTCCGAATCCTTCTCCACTAGCGTCGGTTTGCAGGAAAAACAGGTGGCTAAAGTCCTGGCAGCATATCACTGGGACCGTGGTGAGTTTGTCCTTTAGGTGGGTGAACGCCTCCTCTTGCTGCTGGTTCCATTCCCAGCGTTGCCCCTTTTTCAGCAACTTGTTAAGCGGTGCAGCGATGGTGGAGAAGTCGGCTACAAAGCGTCGATACCATGAGGCTAGGCCAAGGAACCGGCGCAGTTGTCGAATATTTAACGGCGCGGGCATTTCGCGCACTGCTGATGTTTTTGCTGGGTCGGTGTGGATTCCTTGGTCGCTGACGATATGTCCAAGGTAGTGTAGTTGTTTTTGGACAAAACTGCACTTCTCGAAATTTATCTGCATGTTGTTTCGTTGTAGTCTCTCGAAAACTTCCCCTAAGTTGCGGATCGGTTCGTCAAATTTATCTCCCAAGACAATTATGTCATCCAGATATGCAAATACCTTCGGTTGGAGTTCGGGGCCCAGAATGGCGTCAAGCGCTCGTTGAAAGGTGGCCGGCGCGGAATGTAGCCCAATGGGCATAACCTTCCACTGGAAGAGTCCACGTCCGGGTACGGTGAATGCGGTGTACTGGCGGGACCTCCTGGCCATCGGTATTTGCCAATATCCATTCTTTAAATCGATGGTGGAAATAAACTTTGCTTCTTTCAGTTGGTCTAGGATTGCTCCACTTCTGGGTAATGGATATGCGTCCGGTATGCTCGCTGCGTTGAGTTGACGGTAGTCGATGCACATCCTCCAGCTACCTTGTTTCTTCCGCAGCAGGACTATCGGCGAGCTGTAAGCGCTTTTTGATGGTTCGATACGTCCTGCGGCTAGTAATTCATCGACCTCCGTGTTTATCACCTGTTGCATCGCTGGATTTCGTGGATAATATCGCTGTTTTAGAGGTCGGTCGTGCTTGAGTGAAATTACATGTTCTGCTGCGTGGCTGTGGCCAGTTATTTTACTGAACCTTCGTTTGTGTTGGTCGAGAAATCCCTCGAGGTGACTCTTCTGCATCTCATTTAGGTGCTCCCTTTCCGCAATCGCGCTTAGTTTCGTAATCGTGGTGTCCTGTGGTGGCGAGGCCGGCGGTAATACTTTACCATCCAAGGTGAGAATGAGTCCCCTCTCCCTGAGGTAGTCCATTCCGAGGATCATCTCTTCAGCTAGATTAGGAAGGGTGGACACTCTCATGCGCGTCCTTTTGTTGTTGTGGTATATGGTTACCGGATACGTGTATGAGCTGATGACGCAGGTCCTATCGGCGAGCTGCACGTTCCGGACGCTGGGGGTGCGCGGTATCTTCTTTGACGCTAAATGTTTACGGATAATATCGTCTACATAGGTTAGCGTGGCGCCGGTGTCCACCAAGGCTCGGACGTTCAACCCTTCCACAGTAAGCTGGACATAATGACGACCATCCATTTTTACACCAGGTGATTGGAATACTCTTCGGTCATTGGCGCTGGTTGCCTGGCTTGTATGTTGGCCTCCCCTTGCAACAACTCGAACTCATCCGTGAGCTCCATCAGCTCCTCCACGCGAAGTCCGTCGTAAATCCGCTCTAGGTGGTTCTCCCGCGACATGGTCGGATGCTGTCGTATCATGGTTTGTATGGCGAGAATATAGTCCTTGGCTTTCTCTCTCCCCTGCTGTTTCCTCTCTCGTATAGCCTCTTCCAGCTGGGCGAGGTGTCGCCTGGGCAGGAAAAAATGTTCGGCGGCGGTGCGGAAGCCTGCCCAAGAAAGGATCTCGGCCCTGCGGACCCTGAACCATTGTAATGCTCTGCCGCGCAGAACCTCCAGTAGAGTGGGGAGTAATTTGTCTAGGGGAATCTTATAACATTCTGCCAGCTCCTCAATTCTCTCCAAGAAATCATGCAGCGTCTCTCCTCCCGTGAAGTGGACGTCCCATCGGCGGACAGTATTCATTACCTCGCTATCTGTCAGCTCGGTGCGAGGTGTCGTTTGCTGTATCTCTTTTGTGACTGGACGCGGAGTGCTTTCGTAGATGCCGGGGATTGAATCGAGTGTCGTTTTTACTTGGCTGTTCTCTTCTGCCTGAATTTCCTCTTCCACCTCTTTTAGTAAATTTTCGGTTGATTTGCGGTTTCTCTTTGCCTTAACGTAAGCACTGAGTGCCATGCGGAGCTCGGCAACAGTGTCGCCGTCGGCAAATATCCTATGTCTCTTACATTCCTCAATAAGCCTCTCTTTCCTCAGCGAATATATCCAATTCAAGGAGTCGGTGTTTAATAGGTTGGTGTTGTTCTCTCTTTGTGGTGGTTGCGTGTTCGGCTGACCCTCTACCACCGTGTTTGTGCTTGTTGTTGGCTTTACACAGTCGCCGGTGGAGATGGGTCCCTGCTCGGGCGCCATTTTGAGGTGGGTTTTGTCGAAGGCTGAGGTACGCTCAGTCGCTCCAGGGTCGAGGAGAGGTCCAACAAACCCCTACCCAATGATAACACAAGATATTTGTTCAGTCTTACTCCGAACACACACACACACCCTTGGTGGCCTTGAACACCGACAGCCTTAGGTCCCATAGAGAGAGAGAGAAGGAGAGCGCGAGAGAAAGAGACCTGGCGATTACGGTAGCGTCGAGGTAGTGTTGATGGGAACGGCGGTTCGGGTACGGTTGAACGGGTTACGGGTCCCGTTACACTCTACGGAGAGTATCGTATCTTACCAAGCGACGGAGCGCGTGCTGTGACTTGCGACGGACGGGTACGGGTACGGTGACGGTGGCGGCGATGCTTATGCTGAACGACGGGGCCGCGTGCGGTGATTTTACGGTGGCGTTCCTGCGGTTACGGTGACGGTGAGTCGGCGTGGTGGTTATACCTATGAGGAGTATCCCTAAGATTAGTAAGCGGTAGGTACTATTGATGGGTACTGGGCGGCTCTCTATTCCTCGGAGAGAGCTTTGGGCTAAAGCCCTAGCGTTCCTGAGGGGTATAAATGAGTCCCCCTTTGCATCTGACCCGGTACCTCAATCAGGGAGCGGGGAAGGGTTACTCCTCGGCTACCCTGTATGAGGTGTCCGCGCCAAGCGCTCTTTAACTACCTGGTTGCGGTTATTTATCGGGTCTGGTATTTCCCTTGGGGGGGGTTAGGACTAGTCCTGGACCCCTCCTAGGAGGAATACCCGCACCCATCCATCCTTCGTGGTCCGTCAGAGGAAAATCCTCTCGTTACCACGATGGATGGTAGCGAAACGGTAGGTTCCCCATGGGTGGAAGGAGGGGAAGATCCATGAGCCAAAGGCTCTTGGGGAGACTTCCCCCATTTGCCATGTGGTCCCTGGATACCCTGTGTAAGGATGGGAGATGCTAACTGGTGAGTTGGCATCCCCCCAGCTTACCTATGAGGAGTATGCTTTCTGCCCCGCGATCTGTGCTTTAGTACTTATGTGCTTATAAACTTGTTGCGAATTACCTTCCTAGCGGTGGCGAACGAAAATGCATGACCGGCTGTCATGCAAGCCCTTTGTGCATACCCAACGTATGGCTTATGTGTGGTTGTTCGCTGTCGATCTTTGGCTTGCTATGTACGTGTGGTTGTTCGCTGTGCTTTGGGCTTGCTGACGTTGCTCGTTGACGACGGTTTCTATGTTACAGTCAAAATCATTAATAATCAAGCGCGTAGTATGGTGACAGTGTGGCAGTAAAACTGGATCTGGCCGCCCTTCAACCTTAAACCGCCCATCTACTCGCAAAACACCGTAGCCGTCTAAATAGGGTGATAATTTGTATATATCGCTGGATTTGCAAATGGTCTTCCCAGTTGATAGCGAAGCTACTGCTTCTTTGAAAACATCATGCTGGGCTTTTTTCCACAGATAACGTTCCGCCATACAGAAATCGTCGCTGCTTGGCATACCATATGCGGGCGGATTACTACGTACCACTTTCAACCAAATGCCAGCGCAATAAAAGGTCATAGCAGTTGATTTAATAAGACGGCTCCAAGACGAAAAGTTCTCTGGTTTAGGCCCAATAAAATTTTCGGCAGGTAAACTGTGAACGCCATCAAACTGTGGTCGAAGTTCCTCTGTTGAAAAATTAGCTTTTTCTACAGGTAAGGGCCATTCGGTTCGGGGAAGGTACAGAAAAGACGGTCCCTTAAACCATCGACTGTCGTTAGAAAATTCTGGATCACCTTGCCATTTGGTAGCTTCATCAGCCACGTTTTCTGCCGTTGGTACCCAATGCCATTGGCTGACGTCAGTCAGCTCCAAAATCTCACTGACTCGGAAAGCCACAAACTGTTTAGCGACGATGGTCAGCATGCAGCCAGGCCAATACAGTTCGTGAGTCTGACTAATATACGGACCAGTCCATATGTATAGAACGTGTTTGGCGAGGCGTGATCCCAAAAGTGCAGATTTTAATTCTAGGCAAGGTATTGAAGTCAGTTTAAGTGGAGCTACCCTTGTTTTGCTGGCGACTAGCACACAGTCAACTGCATTGTTATATGAGTATCGCAAATAACAGACTGCCGCATAGCTGCTCTCACTGGCGTCGACGAAGGTGTGCAACTCAATGCGAGGTGAGCCCCCAGGTCACTTGCGGTAATCCACCACATGCCTAGTAACTTCTCGGTTGGTAGCTCCCTTTCAAGATCCAGACACATGGAGTCTGTTGAAGTTTCGTTTAGAGCGGCTAGCATCTGTCATGAATTTGACTTAAAATTTCTAATTTGGAAGCCTCCCATCTCATGAACGTGACGAACATCTTCCGCCATCTTAATAGCTTCTTCTTCTGTTTCAACGCTAAGCAACATATCGTAGACATAGTGATTTTCAATTATACACTTCGAAGCGCTTGGAAACTCGTTTTGAAACTCAGCAGCGTTTTTATTTTTTACATACTGGGCAGCTATGTGAGCATGTAGCTCCAAAGGTCATGACCGTCATTACGAATGTTGTTGGCTCATTGGCATTAGGCTCATACCACAAAAAACGCATAAAATCTTGGTCTTGTTGTAGCACCCGAACCTGGTGAAACATTTCGGCTATACCACCCGATATAGATATTATGTTTTGCCGAAATTTGAATAATACTGAAAGAAGAGGAGTTGTCAGGTCAGGCCCTTTAAGAAGCATGGCATTTAAGGACAAGCCGTCGACTTTGGCGGCAGCGTCCCACACAAGGCGAACCTTACCCGGCTTATTGGGGTTGGCTACGGCAAACACCGGAAGATACCAGTATTTCTTACAGGTGACATCGAGTGCTGTCATGCGTCTAGCATACCCCTTTTGTAAGAAGTCATCAATCTTTTGCTGAAGTGTCTCAGCCAACTTGGGCTCACGTAGCGCTTTTTACGTGGGCATTGTGCGCGATATAAAGCTATAGGGCGGCTATCAGGTAGAGGCGTTTCATGATGCTTCCATAAAAGACTAGTTTCGAATCGATTGCCAGTTCGTCTTCCTTCGAAATTAATGCAGCCGTGTTAGCTGAAACGCCTAGGTTTTCGAGGCAAAAGTAAGATTTTGTTAACTGAAGCAGCTCCGCTTCATTATAGCAGTCGCAAATGTGTTAGACATAGTGTAAACGATCATACCCTATACCTGGAGCTTGACCCTTTAACCCTGCCTTCATACCGTTATTTCGTAGCCCTTAATTCAACACGAATTTTATACGTATCGCAGACGTACGTTATGAAAGCAGGGTTAATGTCCACCCGAGTTTGCATTTCTCGGCTATTGGCTCATCTTCGTTACCATATAGGGATTCCAATGGAGATCCAAGCGCCGCGTTATTCAATCCAATCAATAGTTGGGGTGTGACAGCTGAGTACGAGTGCAGTGGCAAGCCCTTTAAATTTTTGAAATTAGACTGTAGTTCGGCAGTGTTGAGCGACTGAATAGGCAAGTCAAGTTTTTTGACAGTGAACGTGCGAATGGCGAATTTCTTAGTATCACCTTTGGCCGAAATGTTTAGATCAACTACCACCGAATCATCCTCATAACGATGTGTATCCCCAGTCCAGCGTAAGCACAATGGTTTCGGAGTTCCATTTACGTTTAACTCTTTGGTTAGTTCTTCGTCGGCAAGTGGAAGGGACGAGCCATCGTCGATGAACGCGTACGTGGATACATCGCGGCTACCAGAATGCAGCACTACGGGAAGCACACGAAATATAGTGCTACCCCCACCCACATTGTGCATATTTACGTTGGCAGTTTTCATTTGTGGATCTACCTCATTGTTTTTTGGAGTGATTGCGCTAGTAACTATATCTGCGTTGTGTAAAGTAGGGTGGTGATTACGGGTACAACCATTAATGTTGCAAGTTGCCGCCGATTTGCAATCGCCTGCAGAATGCTTCTTCAAGCATCGGTGGCATAACCTACATTTGCGAACGAGTTCCCATTTTTGGCTACGAGACATTATCTTGAAAGAGGGGCAATTAGAAATGTGGGTACAATTGATGTTCTGCACTTCAACAGCGAAATCCACAATTGATTCTAGTTGGTTTTCTGACGGTGGTGGCAAATCACAAATTTGTCGTTGTAGAACGCTTATTATCAGTTCGGGCCGTCCAAGTCGCATTTGAAGAGTGGTAATTATTTGATTTACATAAGACGAGTGCAGTAACAAATTCTTAACTGCATTGCGAGCAGGATCTTTCAGAGCTTGGCGCAGTCTTATAAGATTTCCCTCGTCAGAATATGCGCACCCCTCAGTCGATTGATTATAAGCAGCATAAAACAACGGCCATTCGGTTGGCTTACCATCGAATTTGGGCAACTCTTTACTAGGCGATGCACAGTGGTCCAAATGCTCAATCTAGCTGGAAAAAAATCATAACTTGCTTTTGTGAAGACGTATCGATGTGAAACTTTACATGCTAAAAGTTTTCATTAAAATGGAGGTTTACACCAAAAACAATCCTAATCGGTTAAATGGGTATCTCAGAATAAAATTTTCTTGACTTTTCAAAACTATGATTTATTAAGAAATAGTTCACATGTCGTTAAAAATCAAATATGTACATATGTAAGTTCAAAGTTCTTTAGTTGGAATCTGCTTCACTTTCCGAATCGCCTTCTGACTGTGCAACTACCGCGTCAGACGCGTCTGAAAGCAAAGCTATTACTTCTTCAGATATAATGGAAGAGATCGTGCATTGTTTTTTCTCGCGACATTTTTCGTGTATGATTCTCTCGAATATTCCTGAAATCCTTGTTTCGAGATTCCAAGGCTTCTTCGGATAACATTCCTATAGGCAGTGCTGCGTATTGAATAATATCTGCACCATGCACTAAAATTTTGTGCACACTCGATGGCATGTAATACCACGAATACAATTGTATGTAGAGTTGTGCAGTCTGAATCGTATAAGCTCGAAACGCCTCCACATTAATAGCAAAGCCGCAAGACATAGTGTTTAAAATCACTCCAAACCTTTTTATTAATTCTTCATTAACACCAGTTATTTCTGAAGCTAGAGCTGGTAGTTGAAAAAATCTTCTAGCCGTGTTGCCGTCGTTCGTTGTTCCACATCCCGGCTTGGGAACATCAACCAGCAAGCCCATTTCTTTTCTCAACCGATCAGTAATAATTTTCTTCGTTTCCTCTTTTATTGCTTTATCCGAATCTCCTCTGGTTTGCCATTGTTTAATATTTAGTTTGTACGCAATGTGAAGAACACATTCAAGACACCTTATCCAAGCGTGCAATGTTGACAGGCCATACTCGTAAAGGATTTCTTTTGGATCAAATTTTTCTATTGCACTCAGATTATTCATAGATTTTGGCGATGCTCCACAAGTTCCACAACATTGAGAAGAGGAAAATATTTTACCATCAATCATAGTCAAATAAAAATTATGAGTGACATTCATTTGTTCATCTTCTTGGGAAATTTGAGTTGGAACTATCGCAGCTATTTCAGCTTTTATGGCATTTATTTCTTTTTCAATCAACCAGTTACTTTCTTTTTCAAAAATAAGTTTGATTGGCCTGCAAAATCTTGTAGAAGATGGACGTGGGTTGTGCCAAATAATTTTATTATTTTCCTTGAGTTGCAACGGAACTAAACAAATTGCAAACAGGTATTCGTCTGTTTTTTCTGCGCTACTGTCATCAAACGTTTGCTTATATCGTGAATGGCCGCTGCTGCCATCACATCCCCACTTAAAAGACAAAGTAAGTTCAGTGCATTTGCAGTGCTTTAAAACTTATCTTTGCTGCTCTAAAAGTCTTTTTGTAGTGTGATCTACCAAACTTTGCAAAGACACTTTAGCCCATATATCGGAAATTTTGATACCATCTTTTGGATAGCTTTCAATTTTTGCTGCTAAAAGTTTATGGTATGAGGGGTATATGTTATAATTGCAAATATATGTTAAAAGAGCATTGTATTTTTCATTCTGCTGTTTTTCACTAAACCAAACTTTGTACAGTACCCTCCTTGCTATTGGCATTTTTCACTGTAATCAAAAAATAAAGCGTTTAGGCAAAAACTGGCAGCTAATTTTACAAACATTAATATGCTGATATAATTTATTGCACAAAAATTCATAAACCACAATATAAGTCGAATAAAGTCCTTGCCAAAACTTAAATAGAATTTTAATTTCCAAAAAATTACCACGTGTTAGAAACTCATGTGATACAACGAGTTTTTATGCAAACAAAATACCAAATTCAACCAAAATTTATTTACAGAAATAATTACCAATATATTCACATTAATCAAGTTAATCCACAAAAAATATTCACACTGTTTTAATTGTTTTTACAACCTCTCCACTTTATTAAATATTTTAAAATAAAATAAACATCTGTTTTTGAGACAATAAAGCGAAGCTATTACGGCGAACTAAAACAAAATAAATGTACCGTTATGCACAGTAAACACTTGCTAACATATAATAAAACAAAATTATTGCTTCCAGCAAAGTCGAAAAATGCACTTTCTTCCAGCTAGATTGAGCATTTGGACCACTGCGCGATGTGATCTTTAGTCAAACGCCGATAAGCCGAGGCCCCGAATAATATGTTATTAGCATGACCCGCTGTTGGCAGCGTAGTCTGGGCTGGTTGGGGCACACAGAATGTACTATTATTAAAAGGAGCTCTTTGAAAAGAAGATTGCGCTGGCTGCGGCGGTGAAATTATCTGATTACTTGTAGAGTACGCCTGTATTTGCTGCTCAAGCGAATGTATTCTATCCAAAAGAGATTGAAGAACTGTGGTGCCACCCACCTGGTTGCTGTGCAATCGCCGCTCATATAAAGGTGCTATTTGGCGCAGGTCCACTGCTACTAAGAACATTTGTATTAACCGGTGCAATACAGCTTGGAGGTAATTGCAATGCCTGCGTTGCATATGGACCTGTATTCGGCACCGACGTTGAGGTGTATTGCCCTTCATCTAGGTCATCATCGAAATTCATTGCATCGAGGCGATCCTAAAACTATGCTCTGCTCTAAGCACTGCTTCCCTTCGCCTTAAAATTTCGCTCTGTTCATGTAACAGTTCGGCTTGTCGACGGAGCCGTAGAGAAGCAGAAGAATTTAGCGAGTTAGCGGGGCTGGATGTCTGTTGCCCCTGGTGTGCTATTTCACCGGCTGCTGCAGCATGCTGTTCACTAGCTGTGAGACACGTGCCAAAAAGGTCTCCAGCTTTGGAGTGGTTAGGCTGTGCATCGAAAGTATATTTTTCTAAACGGGCGCTATTAAAGGCGTAATCCCTTTGTGTAGGAAGGTTGATTTCCATTTCGGTGCTGCTGGGCCAAATATTATAATGTGTACCAAAATTCTTCACATATTCGATCACCTGATTTTATCAGCCAATCAGCGAACGACACGTATGCATATTCCTGATGTGAGGAACAGTGGGATTTATATTGTAGTGTTGGGATTTATGTCGACCGTATTGCCAGATTATTCGCAACACCTATGTTCGACGAATGTTGACCAGCAACAGGGTGGTCTCCGTACCCATGCTAAAACGATGGTGGGATCCGTCCACAAATGTTGTTTTACCTGTCCTAGTTTTATGTTTCGGAAAAAAGATTCCAGTATCTCCGCCAAGAGTACAGCTCTGCAGAGCTCCAAGCGCGTTTTCCGACGCGTCACAAAATCCATGGATTTCGACCTCATCTTCTGGTGAAAAATTTACCCATCGTGGTATCCTGATTTTTTCGATTTCGTTGCAGTCTCATTTAAAGTTCCTATCGTTCCAACGTGGTGGACGAGACTGGTTCATCTCAATCGGTGCCGCCCTGCAGCCAGATATTCTGCATCAGTATTTTGGGCACAATGACCGTTGGTGCAAGCCATCCTAAAGGGTCGAAGAGCTTGACTATGGCAGATAATATTGCTCGTTTCGTGAGCTGTTCACGTTCGTCCAGTGGCCCTGCTTTAAAATAGTAGAGGTCGCAATGTGCATTCCATCTAATTCCCAAAGCCTTAACGGTGCAGGTGTCGTTGAGAATCTCATCGGAATTCGATGTCCATTTCCGAAGTGGGAATCCAGCGGAGTGTAAGACCTGTCGAATTTCATCTCTCGCATGAATGGTTCTTGGACTGCGAGATCTGTTTGAAGCACTGGCCCTGGGAGGAGTGCTTGTTGCCGTTTGCCGTTGCATTAAAACGACCCGCATCTTTGTGGTGGTAGACTCCGCCTTTACTACGGCGTGAATGGGCAAGAAATAGTTATCAGGCGACTCAGCTGATATCATGGCACTAATTTTTTGCATATGCCCTAATGTCCCGTATTCAGACAGGACCCTCATATACTCTTTCCCTAACGTTGTCATTTGGTCACGATTTATATAATCTTTGAAAAGTGGGCGGTGCCATTTAATTTTTCCAGAATGTATTCCAGCTCATCGTACTGACTTATGTAAAATCGGTGTATCTTACTCCCGTAAAATTTTAGTATTTGAATCAGGGTTCGGAATTATTCGTTTATAATTATTCAAGTATATACTTATAGTTTCTTACACGCGAACCTGATCATTAAAAAAGCAAATTTACATTCCTGTTCGCCAATACGAACGCATAAAAAAATGCCCATCGCTCGTATACCCGAACACTTGCTCGAATGTTCACATATACCAGATGTACATATATACATGTTGCTTGCCATCACTGCATATACACGCTGTGGGTACATGTTGCTTGCCATCACTGCGTACACACGCTGTATGTACATGTTGCTTGCCATCACTGTATATACCAGATGTATGTACATGGCTATGTACATGTGCCTGAATAATCGTTTTGTTGTTCATGTTCTCAACTGAACAAGATTGTTGTGTGCAGAATGTTGGAGTAGTAAATGTACATATGTACTTCGATTGAATGCATATGCATGTACATTAGAGCGTATCGCCAAAAAAAGTTTGAAATGTTCCCCCCTGGTTTGAATGCTTACTTGTTGGTGATTTCAAAAATGGAAAAATTTTTTTTTTCGGCACCCTGTAAAAACAGCGAATTTCGTTTTTTGCTTATAACTTTTCCAATTGAGCCTTGATTTCAAAGAACGATATATCGTTGTAAAGGGTTTAACCCGTGTCAGATTTCGTCCGTTTATTTCTTCATTATATGCAGGTAAGTATTCTTTGTTTTTCAGTTTTCAGAAAACTATTTTTTTTTCAAATACAGGGTGTTGGTTTTAGTAAAACTAAAATAAAAGCTGAACTTGGCATGATGGAGTAATAGTTTCTATGGATGAAATATTGCATTAGTCAATACCTTTCCAAAAATGTATTATTTTTGAAAATCGAACGTAATATATAGAAATTATAGAAAAAAATCAAATTTCGCTGTTTTTACAGGGTGACAAAAAAATTAAAAATTTTTTTTTGAAAACCTCATAAGGTAAGTGTTCAAAGTGGGGGGGGACATTTTCAACTTTTTTTTCCACCATACACCGTGATACGCTTTAATGTATGTACATATCTTGAGTGGTATATTAGGTATACCGAGCGCGTGGGATTTATTCAAGGACGTATAGGGATACGTTCGAGATTACTTCGGGACTATTTCGGGATTGGTTTCGGGATCATTTCGGGACTTTCTGGAGAATATTTTTTCGGGATTTATTTTGGACTCATTTCGGGATTGTTTTTGGGACTATTTGGAATATTTATGAGACTTTTTCGGGTTTTCTTTCCGACCATTTTGGGACTATTTTGGCCAATTCCAAATGTGTTCTGCATTATTTTAAGATTTTTTGAGACGATGTTAAGGAACGCAACTTAGACCAAATATATTGCAATAAATACCGCTACGTAAAATGATCGCAACGCATGTTTATTTCAACAGGCAAAAATTCTACATACATACATATGTATGTACACATGTATGTGAACGTGTGTGCATGCAGGCAAATTCCCAGCAAAATTTTTGCTTACCTGGAATCGGAGCTGTAATAAAACGAATATTGTGGAACTCATTACCAACCATATGAAACCACCGATTATTTTAACCCAGGCATGTCATTAAGCGAAAGCGCTTCCTCTTTGCCTTACTGAGAAGGATTTTTGGAATGCATATTTAGAATCTCTTTTTTTATATTACTCGCTTCTCTTATGCATTACTCAGAATCTATTCTGTAATGCAATGCTGCCATTGTAACTGGTAATGGAAATAATCATCGGAAGTATTTCTTGATTACATAGGAACGCGTTTTGTAATCGATGTTAGGAGAAGCGCTTGCCAAAAATTTTGCTGGGTTAGTGGCATTTCTCTTGCTATTGTTCTGCTAACTAAACTCGTTATCTCACACACACAAATAAGTAGCCAAAACGTTAACAAGGGTAAGGGATGACAGATGCAGGCAATTTTTAAATATTTGTATCTAAGTGGTACATTTTTTCATTTATGGTACGTTATTGGCACACCATAGTTAGGAGTACATTATTAATTTTTGTCGGAAAATGCTTAGTCAATCGTAGAAATAACTATTTATATATATAGTCATGTTCGTCAGGTATGAAACTACTACTATAACTGATATAAAAAGGTAAACAATTGATAGTATTAATTTGAAATAAATTCAGCCGAAGACTTTTTTATTAATATACATATGCACATATACATAACAAAATACAAGGAAAAATAACTTGTTTAGTTACTATCATCCAAATCTATTGTTGAAAAGTTAAGGAGTTCAAAATTTAACTTTGTAATTAATAAATCTGCTAAAGATTTTTTTGAAAGTTTTGTGCTGAGTTTGGTTAATATTGTTGAAAGTGCACTAAACCCTCTCTCAACAGAAACTTGAGTTGCAGATATCGCTAGCACAACTTCTGTTAGTTGAATCATTTCAGAGTTGGTACGATAAAACTTTCGATAGTAGTCCAAGATGTTGCTGTCAAATGGCTCCATTTCCCTTTCGTAAAGTTCAGCAAGTTGCTCTTTAATTGCAATTTCTTCCCTTTGTGGATTTGTTGTTTGCGTATTTCTCATTGAATTTACATGAAGAGTCAGCAAGTTATATGCGCCTGTAGAAGTAGAGGGGAGCTCATCTAGAAGCGATTCTTTAGGAATAACTGCAGGAACAGAATGATGATCTAGCGGCTTACTAATTTTAACAATCATGTCCCTAGTCCTAAGTAAATGATCCTGTAAATGAAAATAAACATAGGTTGAAAACATATTAATGACCTAAAATACCATCGTCTATAAAATAGTTAGTGGTTTACCATTGCAGCTTGCTTTTGACCATGGCTAAGAAGCGGCGTGTCCTTAAAGTTGAAACGTGGATCCAAAAATAGCCCAGCAATAAACGCATTATGTTGCATCAGTGTCTCCTTTCTCTTTTTCATGGTAGCTAGCAGAGCTTCTGCTAACATATTGGAAGACTCCAAACTACCAAGCTCTAATTCGCAAGTCAGCCAATCTCTAAAAAAGTCTCCTATGATGTATTGTTCTTGTTGGAGCTTTACGGTACATTTCGATATTGGTCGGAAAGCAGCTAGAAAGCTTTCTACAAAGGACCAGTTGACGTATTGTATGTTAACAGCCAGTACACTTCGCTCTAGACGGGTCGCTATATCGATTTTTAATGAAATCATCTTATTTTTGACTAGCTCGGAAATTCTAGATTTTATTTATTTGCTTGTTTTGTCAAGAACAGATACTATATTTTTTGAGTTAATGTTTGTTTGAAATTTTTGTTCATAGGCACAGCTATCCTCAATCAAAAAGAAGTTTCATGAAAATGCCGAATGAAACGGTTCATTGCACCTTCTTTCAGCTATTTTATAGTTTCAAAATACGTTTCAAACGAAATTCTAGCTGATCATTTTCCGGTTTTATTCAACAATTATTATTTTTTTTTTAATTTGTATATACTTTCACTTATTTTTTACGACACGTTTTAGCGGATTATGGAAGTCAGTGCTTTTTAAATGTTATTTCTACTCTTGAACTTCTCTCAGCCTAACCCAGAACCACAACGTGGAAGTGAGTGAGTTCCATATATGAAAGTTCTTAGGTTGAAAAGAGGAATTGATTAAGGCATGTCCGTCCGTCTGTCCGTCCGTGTACACGATAACTTCAGTAAAAATTTAGATATTTGCATAAAATTTTGCATACAGGTTACTTTCTGGCCAAGGTAGGTTGCTATTGAAAATGGGCGAAATCGGATGATAACCACGCCCCCTTTTTCGATATCGAAAATTTCGAAAATCACATAAATTGACATAACTTTCGTCAAAACTGAGATATTTGCATGGAATTTTGCATACAGGTTACTTTCTGGCCAAGGCAGGTTGGTGCTTAAAATGGGCGAAATCTGATGATAACCACGCCCCCTTTTTTGATGTAGAAAATTTCAGATAAGATTCTAGGGCCTATATCATTGCCAAGTCATGGTATTTGTATCTCGTTCAGAAAACTAACTAAACTAGAAATTAATTAAATATTTTGGTATGATAAGAATGTATGCTATTTGAAAAATAGCTGTAGATTACTATAACCTATAAAAATAATGAAAAGAACGACACGGTTTCAACCAAATAATAACACTATGGAAAATTTTTGGGATTATTGTCTGGGGGGTGGGAAATTCCAAGTCAGAGTGATGGTACTAGGTCAGTATAGTAAAACCCTCAAAGGGTTTGGCGTTCGTATGTGTCAGTTTTTTTATGACCTTTTAAATTGTTTCCTTATCTTGATGTTTTTTCGCTTAGTTGGAACATTTTGGCAAAAACGTAGTTTAACATAACTCGAGAACCACTTGCCCGATTTTGATAAAACAAATTTAGAAAAATTTAGAATTACAATTTCTTTAATCTGTTTCTATATATGTGCAACACTTTCGAAGTTAAAAATGAATGTATATAAAAATTAAAAAAAACAAGTAAGGAAGTCTAAGTTCGGGTGAAAAAGGGGGCGTGGTTTTCATCCGATTTCGCCCATTTTAAAAACCAATCTATGCCGAGCCTAAACAATAGCGAATTTGGTGGGCGCGGCCACGCTCCTTGCTTATAAAGCTTTAACCGCTTACATGAGCCAAAAGTACTGAATCGATCTTTTCAAGGGTTATACCATGTCCTATATATAACTTTGGAAAAGAAGGCGTGCCATGCCCATAACTTTTAACGTATTTTGTGAAATTTTTCGATGTACGGATATATGTGTCCATTAATCAATATTTACATAATTTTAAAAAAGTGGGTGGTGGCACGCCCACGGATTTTATTATGTTGTTTGTCCCTATTGAAGATCAGTTTTCATTGCAGATCTTTATGATACTTTCACAGTGGCTTGTTAATAGTGAAATGTTGATATTTTGTTTATTCACTTGTGGGCGGTGCCACGCCCATTTTCCAAAATATTACCAAAAAACCTTTAAACATCACTAATAACATCATCAGGTGAATGAGTGTACTAAATTTTAGCATTATATCTTTATCAGTTAAACAGATATTGCATATTCCGGTTTCCTAACTCTCGTTTAGAGAACTTTAGTCCAAAAAGGGGCGTGGTCGTTCACCGATTTTTCTTATTTTCTGTGGTAGTACTCTACATAAACATAACATGCCTGGAACATAGTTTCGTAAACCTATCGCACACCGTTCTGAAGTTATTAGCAGTCGAATTTGAAAATTGCTTGACTCATAAGTGGGCGGTGCCACGCCCACTTTCCAAAATTTTGCAAAAATAATGTAAGGAATATGAAAATTGATGTATGTACCAAATTATATTATTATAGCGGTATCAGTTAATTAGATATGGACTTTTCAATATTTCCACCTCCTTTCAATATAACTTTTATAAACAACTAGGCGTGGTCGCCAAGCGATTTCGTTTATTTTCTATATCTGATTTTAACACAACAATAGTATGCCCTCTACAAAATTTCGTTATACTAGCATAAACTGTTCTCAAGTTATTAGGAGTCAAAATTTTAAAATTTCTTCAAATATATGGGGGCGGTGCCACGCCCCTTTTCAA
Source organism: Sphenella marginata (assembly GCA_951509765.1). NCBI lineage: Eukaryota > Metazoa > Arthropoda > Insecta > Diptera > Tephritidae > Sphenella > Sphenella marginata. The sequence goes on from OX608078.1 coordinate 2,491,201, forward strand.
AAAATTTGGTAAAATCCGCCTTAGAACATATAAATCAATACATATTGCAAATTTTATCATTGTAGCTGCTTCTGATATTGAATTAACCCGTTTTATACGTTTTTAGAAATTTTCGATATCGAAAAAGGGGGCGTGGTTATCATCCGATTTCGTCCATTTTCAATAGCAACCTACCTTGGCCAGAAAGTAACCTGTATGCAAAATTTCATGCAAATATCTCAATTTTTACTCAAGTTATCGTGTACACGGACGGACAGACGGACGGACATGCCTTAATCAATTCCTCTTTTCAACCTAAGAACTTTCATATATGGAACTCTATATCTAACTCGATTATTTTGTGCCGTTACATAGTACCGTTATGTGGACAAAATTAATATACCCTTGTACTAGTACTAGTACGCTGGGTATAAAAAAAGTAATTGTTGAATAAAACCGGAAAGCGATCAGCTAGAATTTCGTTTGAAACGGATTTTGAAACTATAAAATAGCTGAAAGAAGATGCCGTGAACCGTTTCATTCGGCATTTTCATGAAACTTCTTTTTGATTGAGGATAGCTGTGTAGGGTTCCAAAAGCTTTTTAAAATAGTCCTCATCGTCGAGTATTCTGAAAGGGATGTTTTTCCTCGTTACCAATCCCACGCAGCATCTCAAAAATCCTGCCTTGTCCAGTGAGCAATTCAATTTGGTAGCCGTTCTCTGTTGACCACTATCATTACCTCCACATACGTCATCATCATCCAGTATACGAGTTTTGTGGACAAGCTCGTAATGTCGCCTAATATTTGATGCCAGTTTTCCACTTAATTCGCGTTTACAGCTTTTTATCAAACATGTGCTTTTTTTAGTACTTTCGTCGTATTTAACATATTTATAAATTAAACTTTCTTTTGCCCATTTTAGTTGAAATTTGCTAGTTATAGTAAACCCATTTTATCGCTCAATGTTGTTTTTGATTCTAAAATCTTCTGCAACTATTCCTCGCATCATATACATTATTTCCAAAAGACGAGCTCGAATGAAGGTTCCGAAACTACTTATTACGTTTACAAACTCAGGTAGTCCAATACTCAAATGTGCAACAGCACGACATGACGAAATCCCTCAAACGTACGATTGAACTATGGGAATAGTGCCAATAACGTACCATACATAAAAAAATGTACCACTTAGATACAAATATTTAAAAATTGCCTGCATCTGTCATCCCTTACCCTTGTTAATATTTTGGCTACTTATTTGTGTGTGTGAGATAACGAGTAGGAGTGGGATTTTTTTCGAATAATAAGTATTCGAATAAACACTATTCGAATAAACGAATAAAAATATTCGTTGCAAAAAATTCGAATATTTAGTATTTATTAGAATTTTTTTATTCGTTTATTCGAATATTATTATTCGTTTTTTTGAATATTATTATTCGTTTATTCGAATATTATTATTCGTTATAGTACTATTCGAATATTTTTCTTTGTTTTCTTTGCTTGTACCTATGAGCGCATTTATGTTTTGTATGTTTTGCATGTATATGTGTATGTTTGCGTGTACAAATGTGTGCCCAAGCGGTTACAATTTTTCTTGCATTATTCGAATAGTGGTAACGAATAGTTGTATTTATTCGGTTAATGGTGGTTGAATAGTTTTTGGCTTATTATCTCAATAATTAAATAGCTATTTCTGCAGCGTTGTGGGAATAATAAAATACAATTATTGGTAATAATTGAAGCTGTAAATAGGCATTTACTATAAAGTTACTATACATAAATATGTATTTGTACATTTATATGTTTATTGCAGTTACATTTGCTTGGTAAGTTTTGTGCTAGGGCTTCAAGCAAGAGATGCCAGGGCCGAAATTCATTATGTATACTGTTTATTATGATAACAAAAGGACGGGTTTGTGAAGATTTTTCATGTTCACATGTGTAAATAGTTTAATTTGCGTAAAGTAACATACACAAAATAATACTACCAGCTTCCTAATTTTTGTTAAATACTCATATAATTGTACTTATATGTATGTAAGTATGTAGGTATGGTCATGGAAATTTTGCGAACTCTTTGTATTGAATTGGCTTATTAAGGATGATCATTAGTAGGTAGATTTTTAATTGTGTTTCATCAACTGAAGAATTGGGTGAAATTTGGGTGTCTAAACTCGTTAACTAAATGAACACAAAGGACCTACTTGCATGAGGGATTGCGAATTCATATATTTCAAGTTTGCGCATACTATGTGTTTAGATGGAAAATTTATGCACTTGTACAAACGGAAGTCCCTTTAATAAGAACAAAGACTTGTTTTTTTTGCTAATTAAATTTGGGATATTTTTTACTCTTATTCTAGAACAAATCACACAATTTTTCTTTAATTATTTGGTCCATTTTGGTGCAAGAACATCAAAGCTGATACAAGATAGGGTTTTAATTTGCTTCTTGAGGGCCTAGTAGTAGTATGCGCAAAATTTAATTTTTTCAAACGTATTTAGAATACCTAGTCATTGTTTAAAATATATTAATTCGCAAACGCTCATGCAAGTAGGTCCTTTGTGTTCATTTAGTGAACGAGCTTAGAGATCCAAATGTAAAACAAATAGTCGCGCTTTATGCAATTCTTCAGTTGTTCAATAAAAAATCTACTTAATAATGATCATCCTTAACCAGCCCATTCAATACAAAGAGTTCGCAAATTTCCATGACCATACCTACATACTTACATACATATGTATGTAAGTACATTTATATGAGTATTTAACAAAAATTAGGAAGCTGGTAGTATTATTTTGTGTATGTTACTTTACGCAAATTAAACTATTTACACATGTGAACATGAAAAATCTTCACAAACCCGTCCTTTTGTTATCATAATAAACAGTATACATAATGAATTTCGGCCCTGGCATCTCTTGCTTGAAGCCCTAGCACAAAACTTACCAAGAAAATGTAACTGCAATAAACATATAAATGTACAAATACATATTTATGTATAGTAACTTTATAGTAAATGCCTATTTACAGCTTAAATTATTACCAATAATTGTATTTTATTATTCCCACAACGCTGCACAAATAGCTATTTAATTATTGAGATAATAAGCCAAAAACTATTCAACCACCATTAACCTCTTCAGTCCCGCACCAAAAATACGCTGCGAAAATAGTTTCTTCTGTCTTATTTCTAATAACTGAGGCCAAAATTGTTTATTTCACACAAACTAATTTTTTTATTTCTTTTGTAGGCACCAAGAAAACAGTTTTTTGAAATTTTCACTTTTCAATATAATTTACATATAAAATAAAATATTCTTATATAATTCTAAAAAAATAGTTATTTATAGTTTTTTTATTCAAAAAAATAAAAATGTGTAAAAAAAGTAAAATTATTTATGGGTAAACAAAAAGAAAACATTTATAGACTTCGAACAAAATATGATCTAAACTTGCATATTTCAGTGGATTTGAAAATCGTATATGAAAACACCGCGACAGAAGAAGTGAACTGAGAAACTAAAAATGTAGAAAGGAGAGCTTATATGTTCCTTATGAATTGTGATAACAATTGTGAAAAATAATGCGACATTATCAATTATTTCACTATGAAAACTTTTGTCCACATATGTGGACATTATACCCGAAGAGGTTAACCGAATAAATACAACTATTCGTTACCACTATTCGAATAATGCAAGAAAAACTGTAACCGCTTGGGCACACATTTGTACACGCAAACATACACATATACATACATGCAAAACATACAAAACATAAATGCGCGCTCATAGGTACAAGCAAAGAAAACAACGAATATCGTTTTAAAAATCTATTAACAAAAATATTCGAATAGTACTATAACGAATAATAATATTCGAATAAACGAATAATAATATTCGAATAAACGAATAATAATATTCGAATAAACGAATAAAAAAATTCTAATAAATACTATTCGAATTTTTTGTACCCGCCGAATAAAAGTTTTGTTTATTCGAATAATTTTTATTCGAATAGTCCCATGCCTAATAACGAGTTTAGTTAGCAGAACAATAGCAAGAGAAATGCCACTAATTTGCCTGCATGCACACACGTTCACATACATGTGTACATACATATGTATGTATGTAGAATTTTTGCCTGTTGAAATAAACATGCGTTGCGATCATTTTACGTAGCGGTATTTAGTGCAATATATTTGCGCAAAGTTGCGTTCCTTAACATCGTCTCAAAAAATCTTAAAATAATGCAGAACACATTTGGAATTGGCCCAAAATGGTCGGAAAGAAAACCCGAAAAAGTCTCATAAATATTCCAAATAGTCCCAAAAACAATCCCGAAATGAGTCGAAAATAAATCCCGAAAAACTGAAAAAATTATCCCGAAAATTTTATAAAAATGTTCTCCAAAAAGTCCCGAAATGTTCCCGAAATAGTCCCAAAGTAATCTCGAACGTATCCCTATACGTCCTTGAATAAATCCCACGCGCTCGGTATACCTAATATACCACTCAAGATATGTACATGCATATGCATTCAATCGAAGTACATACATATGTACATTTACTACTCCAACATTCTGCACACAACCCACTCGACCAAGAAACGTATGTTGGCGAGCATAAGAGAATTACGATAGTTTCTCGTAACTTGGGAGTTCGCCACATCTACGAGTCTCGGATTTTGAACGGACGCTTCGTTTCATGGTATAAAAATTCAGAAGGTAATTCCAGTTCAAAATTTTTGACGGCTACTGAATTTTTCTGAAGTATCTTTTTTGTAAACATTATGAGCGAGGTTGCCATATCGGAAAAGTTTAAAAATGGTAATCTTTAGAAAATATTTGGTAATTTTTCTTTTAGTTGAAGAAAGTAAGAAATATTTAAATAAAGTGATCTATTTTATTAAATGGGATTTGAAAAGTATATTATAATATTTAATACACAGCCTTACACAATACAACAGACAAGGAGCATTCAACAAAGAAGATTCATCGATATGTGCGAACAACTATTTTTTTACAATTTGCTCGTTCTTTTCCACTTCTATCTTAAAGAATGAGAAGAGAAGAGTAAAATGTAAATAATTATGCACATTTTATATATTGCGTCCTTACTTTGTTTTCGCATAATAACTTGGCACTGCACATTTAGATAATACATTTTTATTGTTTGTAATACTAATATCGCTAGCATCGAAATGCACTGAGCACATCAACGGATTTTTAGGAAGATCAACTTCCTCTATTTGGCACGCTTGAACCCATTGATTTCTTACAAAAGGAATTGCGGGAAACCGAAAAAACTTCACTGTTGAGCCTTTGCAAAAGTGGGTGGAGTTTTCGCATCCTTTGAAGAGGCAGCTCATTTTTCCGATATTTTTTTCACAAATTACGTTTCTGAAAGTAAATTAATTTATTTTTTACAATTCACGCGCGGCTTTCGAAGCAATTGCTTTTTTGAAAATAAATTAATTTATTTTCACAAACTTCAGATTTCGGGCCAAAAAACATTTGCTGCTGTTAACTCTGGTAGCATGATTTTAACGAAATGTCATAAATTCAGTAAAAGTCAAATGGCTAAGATGGCTGCCTATGTCAATAACTGGGTTTACCTCTCTACTTATACCATGCTTCGTTTTATTTTTTTTATTTTTTTAAATACTTGAACTTTTTGTCAATTAAATAAAAATGTTTTCTACAAAAAAATTATAAAAATTAACATTTTCTGTTACGGACAAGACGTGACCAACTAAAGGTAAGTTTTCAATAAAAATTAGTTTGGACATGTTTGAAACTTATTTTATAAATATCTTGATAATTTTTTTTTTGCCAGGTCGTGGATTAAAAGAACAAACAAGAATGAGAGTGAGAAATCAACTAAAGGAAAGCTTAAGAAGGACAACACATACATATGCAAGAAATGCATAATAGGAATGCTGTTAACTTTGGCCATTAAAGTAGGTTAACATGTTTTTTTTTAATATACACCAATTCGGTTTAATCAGAAAATTTTATCTCCATTTTAGGTTCTTTGTTCTTTTATTTCTATTGTTTTATTTATTTGTTTACTTTGTTCTTTTTGTTCTAATTTATAGTTTAAGTATTTAATTACATATTTTTCTTAACACCAAAATAAAATTAAATAATATTGAAATCAACAGAAAAAAGCACCCTTTTTTATATGGGGAATAAATTGGAATTTAGCGCTAACGTAAGTATTCTCGATCCATTTTATATACTGTTTAAGATACTTTCTCGATAAAAAAACATATCGAAACAAGATTCGTTTGCAATCCGTTTACAGTACGAAAAAGGATCGTAAACGTATCAAAGTCTTATTTCGAGAAAGTGTGCTCTGCTGCCACAAACTGAGCGATAGGTAATACTTTTACGATAGTTTCTCGGAATCAGTTCTCGATACTTTTATCAGGAAAAGTATTGCTAAAGCTTCGAAAACTTAAGCATTCTCGTGAGCGTTGGTCGGGTGGGAACAATCTTGTTCAGTTGGGAACATGAACAACAAAACGATTATTCAGGCACATGTACATATCCATGTACATATGTACATCTGGTATATACAGTGATGGCAAGCAACATGTACATACAGCGTGTATATGCAGTGATGGCAAGCAACATGTATATACATCTGGTATATGTGAACATTCGAGCATGTGTTCGGGTATACGAGCGATGGGGATTTTTTTATGCGTTCGTATTGGCGAACATAATTTTTTATTGTTCAGCAGCACGAATAACAGCGAACGACAGTGAACATTTCCGAACCCTGATTTGAATAGTACTGGGGATCGCGAAGTCAATATTGGATCGGCTAAGATTTATTTTATTGAACCGTGCCCGAAGGAAGCCAACGCGAAAAGTTATCTGCACAGAAATATAGACCTTGGTAGTGAGCCGCTCATTTGAATGCTCACACGTGAGCACCGTATTCTATGCTAAATGATTGTTACAGGATGTTCCAAAAGCTGTCGAAATCTAATCTTATTCAAAACTCTAAATTTATTGATTACTCAATACTTTTTTACATTTCTCTTTGTAGGTGCATTGTCAAGCAAGATCTCTGCGATTCTATTGCTTCCCATTACAAGGCATCGCGTATTGTACTCGCTGGAGTGATTGCTGAAAGGAATTTGAGCGGCTTGGAGTACACCTACGATGGTAAACCACCAGAAGTAACATCATGTCGTTTTACCAGCCACTGCCACTCGCACAGCCACTGCCATTGCTGTAGAAGGTTGTGGTTGGACTGATCATAGTTTTAATCGTTGCGAATCGACCCCTCCAAGACTGATCTTAAAGGAAAGGCCAACGTTGCTTGACATTGCCAAACTACTTTTGCTATGAAGTGCCCGTTGAAAGCGGACACACCGAAATGATAAGCTCACCCACAATGTACGAGTATGTAATCATTTTGTTAATTTTGATTGCAAATAAATATACATATATCACATATATTAGTGTATTCATATTTTCCAATATTACTTAAGACTATGGCATAACTTCCAGGCGGCCACCAGGGTGTGGTGGGTGGTAGTGTTTCCGCCTACCACACCGAAGGTTCAAAGTTCGAGCCCTGGTACAGGTTACATCAAAAGTGGTTTGAAAAAGTTTTTTCAAAACGGGGTCGTCCCTCGGCAGTGGTTTGACAACCTCTCCGAGTGTATTTCTGCCATGGAAGGCTTCTCAGCAAAAATTCGTCTGCTTTGTAGATGCCGTTCGGAGTCGGCAAAAGATCTCTTAGGAGGTTGATGATATAGCTGTTGTAATGGACACCCTGTTTCCATCGCAATTATAAACTTCAATGTATTCTAAGACCTTGATCAAAATATTTCGAAAAAATATTAATATTTACCGGAGCTAAACCGCTTTAAAAACAAGTAAGGAAAGGGCTGTCTTCGGCTGTGTCGAAGGCTTTATACCTTTCATGAATGCTAAACCACACTTATCGGAACAATCGATTGTATGGGAGCTATACGTTATGTTGGTCCGATCTGGCTGATTTTGCCTACATATGTTACATGTATAATATGTAGCAAACGTGCAAAGTTTAACGTTCCTAGCTTTTTAACTGCAAAAATTATAGCCCAAAACCCATTTATCGAAACTATCGATTATATGGGAGCTATATGTCATGTTGGTCCGATCTGAGTCATTTTCACTACACACGTTGCAAATACAATTTGTACTAAACTTGCAAAATTTTACGTTCCTAGCTTTTGAATTGCAAGAGTTATAGGCCAAAACCCATTTATCGGAACAATCGATTGTATGGGAGCTATGCCTTCTATCGGTCCGATCTTGCTGGTTCCGACAAATGATTAATCCTATGCAAAATGGCGCCTGCTTGCAAAATTTCATCGAGATATCTCAAAAACTGAGGGACTAGTTTGCGTTCAAACAGACGGACGGACGGACGGACAGACGGACATGGCTAAATCAACTCGCCTCATCGCCCTGATCATTTCGGTATACTTAATAGTGGGTCTATCTCTTCTTCTTCTCATACTTACAAACATCGGACCAAAGTTATAATACCATTTCATGTTCATGAAAGGTATAATTACTATACAATCAAATTGAGCTTTACTTATCTGAGAATGAGTTGCTGTATCAGCACCAATACGGATTTCGTCGTGGCATGAGTACACAAAATGCTCTCATCGAATTAATTGACCTAATATGCAAAAATATTGATGCAAATAAGTTTGTAGGTGGCATGTTCCTAGATTTGAGCAAAGCGTTCGACTCTATTAACCACGACATTTTATTAAAAAAATTAAATTTCTATGGATTATTAAAAAAATTAAATTTCTATGGATTCTCATCTAGCGCGATCGAGTTAATGAACAGTTACTTGAATAATAGAAAACAATTTGTTCGCATTGATGAGGTTAACAGTGACATTAAGCCCATTTATGTAGGTGTACCGCAAGGCTCCGTACTAGGGCCGTTATTGTTCCTCATTTTCATTAATGACATGGCCAAATTACCTCTCAAAGGGAAAATTTTTCTTTTCGCGGATGACTGCTCTCTATTCTACCCGTGTGACAGTATTGAAGAAATCAAATCTAATTATTTTAGACGAGTTTTTCAGGCTTAATAAATTACTATTAAATGTTAACAAAACGAACATCATTTGCTTCCGTAGTAAATACAAGTCTAGCTCCGGGCTGCATATTTTTCAAAATGGGGTTCTTCTACCAGCGGTTAATTGTGTCAAGTTTTTGGGGGTAAAATTGGATTGCTTCTTGAACTGGCAGGACCACGTTGAGTTCATTGAAAATAAGCTGGCAATAGTCAACGGTTTGCTTTTTAAAGTTAGGAATAAGTTATCAACTGAAACGAAAAAACTTATTTACTTTGGACTTGCGCACTATCATATTACCTATGCAGCGGCTGTTTGGGCTTCGTATTCTAATGTTAACAGAATCCAAGTGATGCAAAATAAAATGCTTAAAAATGTTTTTCATCTTAATTTTCGTTTCCATTCCCTTGATTTATACAGCAATTTTAAAATTTTACCGGTAAAAGTTATTCAACGTTTTCAGTTGATTGTGTATATTCATAAGATTGCCAAAAAATTTATACCGAATAATGTTCAAATCACGAGCTTTGATCACTCGTATAACACTAGGTACAGGGATAACCTTGTAGTATCTCGAGTCTCAAACTTGACCTCTGCACAGAGTATTTCCCATAATGGTGTTATCTGGTACAATGCCTTGGATAGATCTTTAAAGGACATAAATAATCTTTTACTTTTTAAAAATAAGTTGAAGGATTATTTACTTGTGAGAGATAGACTAATTGTTGTACTATAACTACCAATCCATTGTAAATATCATTTAAATTTCATTTTCATTTTGTTTAAACTCAAAATTCATTTTATTTAAAATTTCATTTTAACTCAAGTTTATACAACTCAAATTGTGATTTCCTTAGTTTTTAGTATATAAGTTCAAAAGACCTTCGGGTTGAAATAATGTAAATATTAAACTGCTGTATTATACTTAATGCCTTTTAATAAAATAAAAAAAAAAAGTTAGTTATAAGCGATAGTATTAAGAGATGGACCTGGTCCAGAGGTAGGTAGGGGGTAGTGTGGTGTACTGGGTCGACACCTTTACTTTATATAACTACGCAGTAAGGCTCTGCCACCTATCAGCTATTTAGATGTGAGTGTCAAATGAATATGTATACTAAAAATATGAAATAAAACATTCGTACAATAACCTTGAACAAGGAGACATCACAGTTATCAATCTGTTAACCGTATAAGATGAATAACGAAATTACTTTCATAGGTATCCCAATGCCGAAAAGTCTCGAGCTGAAATTGCGAACCATGAAAGAGGTTATATGCGTATTTTTTTACAAGTTGAAAAAGTGCTGTAAATGCAGCAGCTCAGGTTATGTATGGAGCTTTGGAAAAAATATGGTATTCCCACTACCAAACGTCAAAATATAGAGACTAGTAAGGAAGTCTAAGTTCGGGTGGAACCGAACATTAAATACCTAGTAGTGATCTGTTGTAGATCAAAATTTACTCAGGTCTATTTTAAATGTGTTGCATTAAATGTGGTGGTTTCTGAAGAGGAAATTGAGGAATTCAAGATAAAGCGTATAAACGTAAGGGGATCTAATTTTAAGAAAAATATTTTGGTAAAATTCAAATCGATTAATAGCAAGAAGAAAATTATGGCTGCTAAGAGGACTGTCAAGAAGAATCTGAATACATCAGTTTTTTCTGGCACGGACTCTAACCGTAAAGATATTTTTATTAATAATTACCTAACCGGTTATACCCGCGCATTGTTTTTGGAAGCTACGAAAATAAAAAAGGACAAAGGGTTTAAGTATCTGTGGCTAAGTAATTCAAAGTTCCTAATGAAAAAGACAGAAAATGATAGAGCTGTTGTTATAAAAACTTTTGAAGATTTAGCAGTTCTTTCCGCTTAGCGCTTTATAGATCTTAGTTTTTTTTTTCTTAAATGTGTAATAGAACGGTTTTTATAGACACCAGCTCTAATATTAATGTCAACTTAAATGTCATAGACAATTTAAACTTTTTAACAGTAGAAAGTAACACTTTAACCGTTGTTCATCAAAATGTGAGAAGCCTACGACAGAATTTTGATTCGTTATGTTTGAACCTGGAAGCCTTTGCACATCCTCCTGATATTGATTTTGTAACGGAAATATGGATCTACTCTTATGAGGTTAATGATTACCATATTCCCGGTTACAGTTTTTTTGCGAATACCAATGATTCATACTCAGATGGTGGTGTCGAAGTTTTCGTACGTGATATATATGAGCACGATGTTACTAGCTTTTGCCTAACAAGTTCGGATATTTTAAAAGTAAGGAAGTTGTCAGTTTTGTGTGTATATAGACTGCACTCTAAATCGTTACAGATATTTCATGAAGAATTTTCTTCTGTTTTGGATAAGGAAACCTCATCGAATCTAATTGTAATAGGAGATTTCAATATGGATATGTTAAGTGCTAACGCTGCATTTGATAACCACCTTGAGCTGTTGGCCAGTCATGGCTTGACATCTTATATAAATTGTATAACACGGCCAATTTCTGGAACCATTATAGACCATATATATGGCCGCTTCGACAGTAATACACTTAGCCCATCTGCTGGTTTAAACTTTGATCTTGGAGTTTCTGACCATTGTATGACTGGATTGAAAATCAGTTGTTTAAATAATGTGCGTAATTTTAAGAAAAAGAGTCCAACAATCTTTCAGAAAATAAACTTTAGAGCTCTTTATAATTCACTTTGTTATGAAAAATGGCAACCCGTTTATGCTGAAAAGGATGTGAGTAAAGCTTACAAGTTATTTTTGACTACGCTTCAATTTCACATACATAACTAAATCTACCTCTGTTACTTCACTTAAACATTCGGAGACTATTCTCAAGCCATGGATCAATCGGGATCAACTTTAGAAAATTAAACTCAAAAATAAACTACTCGTGAAATGTCGCAAGCATCCAACAAACACTCGCCTCCGAAAGCGTGTAAAACATCTCACATGCAGTATTAACAAAGCATGTCGTTCTAAGCATGATAGTTTTTATAAGAATAGATTTTTAGCTGCGAAGGGTGACGTGAAGAAGGAATGGAATGTGGTCAACGACATTCTAAATCGTAATAAGGTAGAGCAATCGAATTCCTTTGTTATGGATATCGACGGCGAACTTGTTTCTCACCCATTGGACGTTGCTAGTCATCTCAATGATTTTTTTGTCACAATTGGAAAAGAATCCGCTCCATGTAATAGTAATATCAGCTGCACTTGCAACAACCGCTTAATTTACTCTGTAACTACTTCTCCAGGTTGTAGTTTCTTTTTTGAACCAATTTCTGGGTCCGAGATTTTGAGTTTAATAAATTCTTTAAAAAATACTGGTTCATCTGGGAATGATGGTATCTCAAGCCGTACATTAAAAAATATTGCTTTCTATAACTTATGCTCGCTTATTTATAAAACAATGGATAAAAAAGGCACTTGTGCTAGTCTTTTTGTTGATATTACAAAATCCTTTGACATGGTCGACCATAATATTCTTTTAAGTAAATTGCACTCGGCTGGTTTCCGTGGAAATGTTCTGGATTGGTTTGAATCATATCTAAGTTTAAGAAGTCAAATGGTGAAAGTAAACAATAATCCAAGCGCACCTAGACTAATTGATTTGGGAGTCCCGCAGGGTTCAGTCCTTGGTCCAATTCTATTTCTAATTTATATACACTCTCTTATTTCTATGCCCTTTGTAGGAAGAGTCACAGCTTGCCGACGACTTGGCAATCGCATATAGATCAAACAATGCTTTTAATCTTTTTATGGACATAAATCAAGATGTGAGCCTCCTAAGAGAATGGTTCGCCTCTCATAAGCTTATTGTGAGCAATAAAACTAAAGTAATGTATTTCAGTCTTGGTGGTAAGGAAGTAGCAAGTGGTGATATTGTTTTTCACTCTGCAAGCTGCTTGCGGCACAAATTATGTATGTACTAATAATTGTATTGGAAACGAGTCTCAAGTTAACTATTTGCCGGAATTAAACTGCGACGCAATATGTTTCAACGTCGAAGTTGTCCATAATTTTAGATATCTGGGTGTTATAGTCGATAGCAACCTAAGCTGGTCTTCGCATATCTCTGCCATGAAAGTTTATTTGCTAGCACTTGTTCGCTCTTTTTATCGCCTTCGAAAACTATGCGCAACCAGTGCACTGAAAATGATGTACTATGAACTTGTACAGTCTAAACTTCAAAATGGCATATGTTGCTGGGGCAGTGGATATTCTAGGTAAGCATAAAAAAGTTTGAAAATTTTATCAACGCAATCCAAATATTGAGATGTATGATGCTGTTTTTGGTCATATTTCGAGGGGTAGGTTTGTGGAAAACTTTAATAACTCAGCCAATTATTGACGGTTTTTGACGATTAGGATATCATTTAAAAGGTATTTTCGAGACGTTGCCATTTCTGCAAAATTTAACCCTTTTTTGTCCAATTTTAAACATTGCGAATATTAGCCACAGGTATACATTAATAGTATTGATAAAATTTTTAACTTTTTTATGCTTGCCTTTTGCACTCTATCATCTCAGATGCTTTTTATTAAAAAATATTTTTCCTTTTATACATAAAAAACGATATTTTTTGCGTTTTTTAACGCGGTTTAGCTCCAGTAAATCTTAATATTTTGAATGAACACCCATTTCCGGTATTTCTGCCCTGACTGTGTCAATGGACCTGAAAAAATTTCGAGGGTGTTGGACTCTGCCATTTCAACCCAAAAGCTAGGCCTCGAGACGATCATGACTACTTTTGAGATTAGGTTCAAGGATATAACTTCTCAAATTGATGATCTTAAAAAAATCTTTATTCAATCTGAAGGAAATAAATCCAGTGCAAAAGACAAAGAAAAACAAGTAAGGAAAGGGCTGTCTTCGGCTGTGCCGAAGGCTTCATACCTTTCATGAATACGCATAACTTTTTTAAGTGTCCGATCCTTACTTACAATTGGTACAAACTCTTCAAAACTGTTAATTTGAAAATCCATGGCCCAAACCAGAGTTATCGGAGCAATCGATTATATGGGAGCTATATGTTATGTTAGTCCGATCTGTATGATTTTCACTACACACATCACATATGTAATAAGTACCAAACCTTCAAAATTTTACGTTCCTAGCTTCTTAACTGCAAAATCTATAGCCCAAAACCCATTTATCGAAACTATCGATTATATGGGAGCTATATGTTTGGTTAGTCCGATTTGAGTCATTTTCACTACACATGTTACTTATACAATATGTACGAAAAGTGCAAAATTTTGCGGTCCTAGCTTTTTAATTGCAAGATTTATAGACCAAAACCCGTTTATCGGAACAATCGATTGTATGGGAGCTATGCTTTGTATCGGTCCGATCTGGCTGGTTCCGACAAATGATTAATCCCATGCAAAATGGCGGCCCTATACCAAATTTCATCGAGATAGGTCTAAAATTGAGGGACTAGTTTGCGTTCAAACAGACAGACGGACAGACGGACGGACGGACAGACGGACATGGCTAAATCAACTCAGCTTATCATCCTGATCATTTCGGTATACTTAATGGTGGGTCTATCTCTTCTTCTTCTCATACTTACAAACATCGGACCAAAGTTATAATACCATTTCATGTTCATGAAAGGTATAATAAAAAGAAAAGGCAAATGATAAGGTTAAGGTGAAGAACAAAAACAGTGCCAAAGTCAATGATAAGAAAATTGATAAATTGACTGTGGAAATAAATTCCCTAAAAGCTGCTGCTATTAGTTCCGGTGCTTCACCTTCTAACAAAAATTGTTCCTCTACCGAAACGGATCTTTTTTCTTTTTCACCGCTACCTAGCGGTTCGGGTTCCCTCTCTTCTGTCCTTGCTCCTCTTAAGGCTACTGATGGTGGTGTTACACCTATTTTACCTTCGATCGTGCTATCACAATCCGATTGCATTCGCTCATGCACCTTGGCTAAGTCTGCCGTTTCTGCTAATGGTGACAACCTTATACCGTGTACTCAATCCGCTGTTGTTGCGGGTGGCAATAACACTGTGTTCGATTCTCAATCCGCTTCTACCGTTGGTGCTGAATGGCCCTTTAACAATAGGCCCGATTCTGGTAGGACTAAAAATAATAAAAACAACCCTGAAATTTCGAATACTGCCGTTAATCTTGACTCCTCTTCTGAGTGTTCGCACATAGTGACTGCGCAAACTGATGTTGTCAGGGTGGTCAGTGGTGTTCCACCTCGAAGGGCCATTTTTGTTTCAAGGCTGCATGTGTCGTTGACTCAGGCAGATATTAAGATATATGTTTGCTCCAAACTTGGTGTTGCAACTACCAACATTAGCGTTTATAAATTCAATTTCAAGTATGAAAGAGACATTGCATCTTTTAGAGTCTCAGTGCCGGACTCATTCTTCGATAGGGTTCTTGACCCTAGGTTTTAGCCGGAACACTATATTGTACATTTGTACACCAGTAGGTAAGCCCAAAACGGGAACTGGCTCCTGTTCCAAAAACTGAATAGCTTAACTATGTTGGTACTGCTCCCTACGCTTGAGATTTCTTTGGACACTATGCAACCCAGGGGGCGTATTATTTATTTATTTATTTAATTCGGTCTACTGATAACATGAATCTTACAGACTAGACAATTTATCCACTTAAAACTAGTGTCAAAAGACGAGATAAATATATTATAACAACAATTAACAGTTAATAATTAATTTAATAAGGAAAACAAAGTAAGTTTAAAAGAATAAAAGTTAACATTAAAATCGATAACATCGGCATATTTATTGCAAAGACGAACGCATCTAGTGATTGGCTCATTCAGCGAATAGTTGTTTCTGCTAATTGGCTCAACGAATAAACGATTACAGCTTAAGCTCCTTTGAGGTATATAAACATTAAATAAAGAATTAATAAGATCACAGTCAATTTTGTTATTGACCACATTATATACAAATATAAGTGAATTATAAAGTCTGCGGTCATGCAAAGACTGCAGACCCAGAAGCTTACGTCTACTAGTGTATGATGGAGGGCCATCATCCCAGCACATATTGTATACGGCAAATTTAGTAAAGACTTTCAATTTTGTTAGAGTATACATCGTAATAAGGGCTCCATATCAAAGAGCAATACTCAAGTCGACTACGAACAAGGGCAACAAATAATGATTTAAACGTATTAGGGTCCTTAAAATCACGAGCATTTCTTCGAATGAAGCCAGATAGCGCAAACGATTTAGAGACAATGAAGTCAATGTGCTTGCTAAATGTAAGCTTTGTATCAAAGATCATCCTTCATATCAGAGCAACGATTAAGCACATTGTTGCACAAAGAGTAATCAAAAAGAAACGGTTCTGATTTTCTGGTGAACGATACAATAGCACATTTCTTGGTATTCAAGTTCAAGTTATTTAATGTACACCAAGTTTCAAAAATACTTAAGTCCGCTTGCAACTTCCTGCAGTCGGAAGGACTTTCAACTTGCAGGAAAAGCTTAACATCATCTGCAAACATAAGGCATTTCTTAAATTCAAAGTGAGAGGGTAAATCATTAATGAAAAGCAAGAATAATAGCGGACCACAATGGGTACCTTGTGGAATACCTGACCAAGCATTGACACAGGTAATTGAGGAGACTGAACCCATTTTCACAAATAACTTCCTCTCACTAAGAAAGCTAGCAAAGAATTTCAGAAGCTCTCCAGTAATACCATAGAGTTTTAGTTTATGCAGTAAGACAACGTGGTCCACTTTATCAAACGCTTTGGAGAAATCCGTATATATAACATCTAATTGCGAATGGCAATTAAATGCCTTCGGTATTACTACCGAAGGAAGACAGCGATCACGCACGCGATGGCTCTATAAAGCGAACTTCGTCATGTTCAATGAGTTGCTTGCCACCCATGACTGGACGGAGCTCTATGCCTGTAATGACATCGAGTCGGCAACCTAAATTTTCTACAGTTCCCTAAATGGTTTCTTCGACAGCTGTGTCCCTTTTCGCTTCATTAGTGTTGGTACGGCAAAGCCGCCCTGGTGGTCTAAACAGCTGGTGAGACTTAGCCTAAGGAGACTTAAGTCTAAGTTTTACCAGCGTTTTGAAAGAACAGGAGCATCTTCTGAATATTCTAAATATTAGGTGGCGCGCTCCAACCGTCAGTTGCTCAACCAACAGTGCTACAAAAGTTATTTAGTGGGCTGTAACCCGAAAAGGTTCTATAATTTTGTCAATTCGAAAATGAAAACTACCGGATTTCCATCTTCCTTTGCCTTTGGATCTAGGAGTGCTAGTTCGGATCATGAAATTTCGAATTATTTGCAGAACTATTTATGTCGACGCACACATCTAATAAGTTCCAGTCCAGTCCCTACCCTTACAAATTAAATAGTTGTAATAACATTCACATGCCTGTTTTGGATGAACATTCTGTTCTACAAAGTCTTCTTGCACTGAAACCTTCATTTACCCCTGGTCCGGATGGTGTTCCTAGTTGCGTGCTGAAATACGGTACTATACATTTATCTGTCCCTATTTTTAAACTCTCTCTTGAATCTGCTGCGTTCGCTACAATCTGGAAGCAATCTTTTATTATACCTTTACATAAAAAACATTGTAGGTCAAATATTGAGAATTATAGGGGCATAGCTAAGATCTCAGCTATTCCTAAAACATTTCAACACATAATAACTCGCCAGCTGCAATACCGGTGTAAGTGTCTATTATCACCGTGTCAGCATGGTTTTGTAGCCCGACGATCAACCTCAACTAACTTGCTTGAGTTCTACTCCTTTGTTATGGACGGTTTCTTGAAAGGTAACCAAACGGATGTGGTCTATACCGATTTCAGCAATGCACTCGACTCTGTCAACCATGAGCTTTTAATCCATAAACTAGATTTACTGGGTTTTCCGAATCATTTAATCATTTATTATTATCTTACTAACAGGAGTCAACAGGTGTTGTTTAAAAATACTTTGTCTAAGTCCATTTACTTAACTTCCGTAAGTCCAGTAACGTAGCTTCCTTCCCTTACTCTTTAGCCTGTTCATAAATGACCTACCCCATTCTCGAACTCTTATGTATGCCGATGACGTGAAACTTTGTTTCACCTATTCGCCTACTGTACCTTCGCATGGGGATCCCTTTCAGGCCCATTTCGAGTCATTTCGCTGCTGGTGTGCAGTAAATTTCTTAATATTTAATAGCTCGAAATGTAAGCTAATGACATTTCATCGAGTAAAGCCGGTTTTGGTCTCCTACGTACTAAATGACACTCTTTTGGAACGCATATCTGTTGTAACTGATTTAGGTGTTCTTTTTGACCCTAAACTAAGTTTTAATATGCATATTTCATCTATTGCTAACAAAGCCATGGGTGTGCTTGGTTTTTTTAAAAGATGAAAGACGAAAGTTCTTTACACATCGCTGGTTCGTCCAATACTTGAGTATTGCTGGTGTGTCTGGTGTCCCTTGTATCAAGTCCATATTCAGCGGATTGAGTCAGTACAAAAGCAATTCTTGATTTTTGCTTTGCGGGGTCTTAACTGGAATCCAACTACTCGCCTTCCCCCTTATAGAAATAGGTTTCTCCTCTTAAATTTAGCTTCTCGAGAAAATCGTAGGGTTTTACTAGGTGTAATGTTCCTCCATAAGCCGATTGTTGGTGAAATCGATTCATCTGATCTTGGTAGTCGACTGAGTTTTGCTGTACCCGCTTGGGCGTCCAGGCACTATGTGCCTTTTCAATTACCCCTGTGGTGACAAAACTTTGCAAAAAATTAGTTTCGAATGTTCTCTTGCCTCACTTCAAAATGTAATACTTGCATTCCTGCTAAACGCTGACTAATACCATGTGAGTCCTCCACCCGTCGTTGCTCTGAAGGCGGTGTGGAATCGCGTCCATTCCACCGGCACCACACATATATCAACGTATACAATGAAACAACTGGAAATAAAGTTTGTCAATACGCGAATAGCTCCAATCGTCCGCTGCGCGGAATTACGTCCATTCCGCCAGCAAATCTCATATCGCTCTGGTACTCGACTTTACATAAATAAATATTCGACCGTATGTCAGGGTGGATAATTCAAGATTTCAATGCACAGTATTTAATGATAAATATTCCGTTGTTGCTCCGAACGCTGCGTGGAATCGCGTCCATTCCACCAGCATCTCACACAATATCAACGAACATAACTAAACAACCGGAAATAAAGTTTGCCAATACGCGAATACCTCCAATCACCCGCTGCTCGTAATCACGTTCATTCCGCCAGCAAATCTCATATCGCTCTGGTACTCGACTTTATATATAAATAAATATTCGACCGTATGTCAGGGTGGATTGAATCCTCGGCCTCTTCAACCATCCTGTGAATAATTCAAGATTTCCAAGCACAACATTCATTAATAATTCTATCGTATGTGAGGGGGGATTGGAGACTCGGCCTCTCCAACGACCCGGTGAGGATTAAACAGTCAAGATTTTCAAGACCATCCCTAATGGAAGAACCGATCGTTTTATAAGATGGATGATGACAACACTGCGTGAATAATCGACCGTATGTGAGGGTGGATTGGAGGCATGGCCTTTCCAACCATCTCATCTAATACTTGAGTAAAGCCATGTGAAGTGTGTACGGAATTTTGGTTTTTTTTCGAAACCTCACCGATTTTGAATTTTTTTATTCCATTAGATAGTGGGCTAGACCCAACCCCCGTGTTATAAATATTTCGTCCAAATTCATTTATTTGTTAAAGTTATTGAGTGTTGAAATTTTTATAATTTTTTAATATGATAATATTGAAAAATTATTTTCTCATGAACTACTGCATATAAATCCATGATTTTTTTTTTGTATTGTATTATTGTATTGTATTGTATTTATTTGTCTATATTAACTCATACATTAAGTTTAACACTTAACCCGCGAAGCTTATGAGCTTGTCTGCGGGTAAACATTTCTACGACATGACTTACAAAACATTTAACAGAATTATTAGCTTAATACTATAAATTTTGTCATAAACAAAGTTTAAGTTTATGCTAGTTATTTAATAAAAATTCTATTCTAGTACAGATAACTGTTTTTACTTTGTTATAAGTAATTTTATGCAATCTAATTGTTTAATAAATGATATTTAAACAATTCTTTTTTTAAATAATAAAATTTTTTTTTACATTCTGCACGCTCAAAAAAATTTAAAAATATGTCTAATAACGCGAAAAATGGTCACCTTCAATAATCAAAAAAAAATTTTTTGTTCTTTCAAACCATTACAAAGATATTGCATTTTTTGTCACCCCTTGCGCTCTCCCAGCGCGCTGCACATAACTAGACCGTTGGAGGCGCGCTGAACAAAAATGTTCTGGCTAGATTAGCCACAACACTGGCGGGTGCAACCCTGCCGCCAGCATTCACCACACCACACACACACACTTACACAGTCACGCACCAACTAATTGTCAACACAAAACACATACATATTGTAAACAATAAACATAATTTCGTAAATCTCGAGCAAGACGGTCATTTAGCGCCTGAGCCAAAATATATTTACCAATTTTTAAAACGCATTGAATCTTTATATTTTTATTGAAAGTTCGGTAGTGAGTGAAGCGCAGTGCCCTAAATTATATATGTATTATTGGTGGCGAGCACTGTTGGCTCTGAGGCATGGCGCGATTGGCTTCCTCATTTTCTGTATGAAAAACCACACTTTGGCTTTCCAAACCATAAACTATATCTTCGAAATATTTTATAAGCTGATTGCGAATTACAATAGCATGCAATGCAAATAAAATAAACGAATGAAAAACCGTAGCTTATGTATGTATGTCGCTTAAACATCCTCGCCCCCCTAGACGGCTTAGTCGTCTAGTGAAATTCATGAGTTGCCGGTTCGTATCCGGCTCGAAGGACCATGTCTAAGCTTTAGAGAAGGCGAGTTGTTTTTTGAGTTACTATTATTTTTTATTTTATTTTATTATTTGGCTCAGGTGCTATGTGACCGTTTTGCTCAAATTGTATGTATTCATTTGGCTCAGGTTCTGACGACCATGTTTGCCTAAATGTTCAAAATTGTTTGTTCTTTAGAGAACGGGAGGTGCGGTACACCTGTGACACCCTGTATGTATTCTATCTCCGAGATACAAATACCTCGGTGGGTGAATTTCTCACCCGATCATGAAGTCGAAATCCACGGCTTTTGCGATGCTTCTGAGAAAGCATACTGCGCTGCTATTTATGTGCGAACCCAGCACGATGGCAAAACAACAAGTCACTTATTAGTGGCAAAGGCCAAGGTCGCACCTCTTAAGACCGTAAGCCTCCCACGGCTCGAGCTAAGCGGCGCACTCCTGCTCGCAAAATTAGCCTCGACCGTACAAGCACATTAAAACCTGAGCAATAGGAAATTATATTTATGGACAGATTCAGAAATCGTCCTAGCATGGCTAGAAAAGCCACCACATACGTGGAAAACATACGTTTCTAACCGCACAGCTCAAATCATTGACTTGGTTGGACCAGCAACTTGGCGACACGTAGCCAGTTCTGATAACCCTGCGGATCTTGGAACAAGAGGCTGCAAACCCCTGCACCTTGCAACCACCACGCTATGGTGGAATGGCCCCAACTGGATGGTCGAATCACCTGACGCATGGCCAAAGTCGCCTGCGCGCAATATAATAGCCCCAGAAAGTAGAAGAATAGAAGGCTTTCATACAACGTTGGAGGAACAGACATCCTAGACCGATTTTCGTCGTTCCCCCGAGCCTAAGAGTAATAGCGTATATGTTTCAATTTGTAAATCGCTTAAAGAATAAGGTGAAAGGGATAGCCAATACCGAAAGCTATGCACTTACGCATCAAGACTTGCAACGGGCAAAAATAGCCCTAATCGAGTCCACGCAGACTCGCTATTACAGTAGTGAACGATCACTGTTAAAGGCATCAAAGCCCATTGACAAAAAGGGCACACTCTTAGTACTTAACCCCTTTGTAGACTCTAAGGGACTGCTTCGTGCCAATGGCAGGCTAGCGAACTCCAGTCTGAGCTACAATGAGCGGCACCCTATAATAATACCGAAAAAATCCGTATTTGCCACAATCTTTATCAATTATCTCCACCTCTTAATGCTACACGCCGAGCACAGGCTAATGCAACAAATGATCCGACAAGAGTTTTATATTCCTCGACTAAAGCCTCTGATCAAAAAATCCATCTTTATGTGTAAAGTCTGTACGCTACACAAGCAAAAGATGCGCACGCAGATCATGGCAGCTCTACCACCCGAACGCTGCAATTATTCTATGCCTTTCACCATCACTGGTGTAGATTTTGCCGGGCCTTTCCAGCTAAAGGCCTCGATGTTAAGGTCTTCTACCACAATGAAAAGTTAGGTGGCTGTTTTTGTATGCTTTACGACAAAAGCCGTGCACCTAGAATTATGTTCAGATCTGACAACGGCAGCTTTTCTCGCGGCATTTGCACGCTTTGTCGGACGGCGAGGATTTCCCTCGAAAATCATGAGCGACAATGGCAAAACCTTTATCGGCGCTCAACGAGCTACCGAAAAGGAGTTCATACAGTTCGCCAAAGAAGTCTCGCCGCACATCATTGAAAAATACGCACCTCAAGGCATTAATTGGCAGTTTATCCCTCCAAGTGGCCCACATATGGGAGGACTATGGGAATCAGCGGTTAAAAGCTTCAAATCGCATTTTAAGAAAACCGCTGGCAATAATAAATTCACATTTGAAGAGTTCACTACGTTACTCATTCGAGTTGAAGCCGTTTTAAACTCACGGCCACTATCATCACTCTCGCAAGATCCCTCCGACTTTACAGCCCTCACCCCTGGGCATTTTCTTAGAGGAGCTCCACTTCTGGCAATACCAGAATCAAACGTGGACTCACTCTCCCTCATAAATCGATGGGAACGGATCAAAATCCTCCATTATGAGTTTAGTCGCCGATGGAAGGAAGAATATCTTAAAGACCTTCACAAACGATATCGGTGGAAAAATACTCAAGAAGCACCTAAAATTGGAGCATGCGTCTTAATTCATGACGAAGGTCTACCTCCTACCGAATGGCGGCTAGCCCGCATCGAAAAGGTACATTACGGTTCCGACGGTCACATCCGAGTAGTTGACCTACGTACGCAAAACGGCAAACTAACTCGACCGCTCGTAAAACTTTGTTTTCTACCAACCGAGTCTAATACCGCTAATACCGATCGCGCAAATAACTTATAATCAATATAAAATCAAATACGGAGCAGTTCATCCAACGAAGCGATGTTGCTATCCGAAATAAATACCTCACTCCTAAAGAAGTAGCTCGAAGGACTTTTGTTTCAGCGTCGCGTATGTCATTTCCCGCAATACGCTGCATACTTGCTATTCGCTCCAGCCTTTTACCAGCGCCCCCCACCCCATCGCAAACTCCCTTACCGTGGGATGTGGCGAAAAAGTTTTTCAGTTGGGCAGAAAATGTGTTTGAGGCAATAAATTTCGATTTTTGCTCACAAGCGGATCACGACGATCATGAAAAGAGATTTCAAAATCGCACGGGTAAAGCAATGCAAATAAAAAACACACGTCAATTCCATCATTTTCAACCCATGTTTGACAAAAAGTTTCGAAGCGAGATTTTCTCAAGTGATGAATCAAGTGTGGAAAATATAATATGTAGCTAACGTAAAAACTTTTCGTGTTTTTCTTATTTTTTTATTTTGTAACAAACATATTTCCAAAGAATTTTTTTTTCAACACTTTTTTTTATAATGTAATATCATAAAATCAATAAAAATAAAAAAAAATACTAAAAAGCTTTACCCCTTCATTATTAATTTTGTTCATACATTCTGTTAAATGTAGATATGTTTGTAATAATTGAAAATAACTTGATAACAACTAATCTCATAAGAACATTTTTGTTCAGCGCGCCTCCAACGGTCTATGTGCAGCGCGCTGGGAGAGCGCAAGGGGTGACAAAAAATGCAATATCTTTGTAATGGTTTCAAAGAACAAAAAAATTTTTTTTTATTATTGAATGTGACCATTTTTCACGTTATTAGACATATTTTTCAATTTTTTTGAGCGTGCAGAATGTAAAAAAAAATTTTATTATTTAAAAAAAGAATTGTTTAAATATCATTTATTAAACAATTAGATCGCATAAAATTACTTATAACAAAGTAAAAACAGTTATCTGTAAGTGAAAAAAAAAAATCATGGCTTTATATGCAGTAGTTCATGAGAAAATAATTTTTCAATATTATCATATTAAAAAATTATCAAAAATTCAACACTCAATAACTTTAACAAATAAATGAATTTGGACGAAATATTTATAACACGGGGGTTGGGTCTAGCCCACTATCTAATGGAATAAAAAAATTCAAAATCGGTGAGGTTTCGAAAAAAAACCAAAATTCCGTACACACTTCACATGGCTTTACTCACATATAATAGCTGACCCGCAAACTTCGTTCTGCCCAAAATAGATTTTTTTATTAATTTTTCACTACATACTTCGTTGTGCATACAACTTAAAAAATATATAATTTTAGTATTCAGTTTAAGGCTGCACGATACACAAAATTTTTAGTTTTCCTGCACGGTAACACTCCACATAGAGGATTAATCTCCTGATCAATTTTCAGGTCCTAAAAAAATTTAGATTATATGGCAGGTGCCACGCCCCCTTTTCCACTAACCCCCACTTTTATGCGCAAAAATTGTTTTGATATCATATTGCTCTGTACCAATTTTCAGGTCCCAACCTTAAGCGCTTTTATAGATATTCAGCTTGAGAAATTAAGTATGTATGGGAGGTGCCACGCCCCCTTTTCGATAACCCCCCCCCCCCCCCCAATTTTGAGGTGGTAGGGATCGATCTCGTACAACCCCTCATTAAATTTCAGTGGTGTAACCCGAATACTTCCAGAGATACGGAGAATGAAAAATTCCATTTGTATGGGAGGTGCCACGCCCACTTTTTCGTTATAACCCCTTACCAAGTTTCAATGGTCTAACATATATACTTCCAGATATACGGACAATGGAAAATTCCATTTGTATGGGAGGTGCCACGCCCCCTATATATATCAAAATATTTTTTAGCCTGTGACCATCCCTGGAAGATGTACAGTGGGTGTGTAAAATTTGGTTACGATCGGTTTATTCGTTTAGAGCCAAGTGTGCCCATATATAGATAGCTACATAATTAGAACTTTTTAACATAGATAGAAGTTGTTTTTTTCCTGATATTTTCACTCTTTACACTGATATAAAGTTTGTTCATATACGCCGTGGGTGAAGAAAGCATAAAAAATGCACTTTTCAAAAATTATTTAAAAATATCCTTGAACGGATTTTTCCAGTCAACCCAAATACAAAATGTCTCATAACATACGAAATTTCATATACGAGGCATTTCATTCATATAGGCGATGGGTGAAGGTCGCCTCTTTGTTGTATCTTAGACTATAATAAAAAATACGAAATTATATTTTTCTCTAATTTTGAGAACTTTTATAAGTTTTATAGAAATCTGTAAGCTTTGAGTAACAACTAACTTTCATAGAAATCACCTATTTTTCTAATGGTCATTTTCACAGATGTAACTTACATTCCACAGTTAATTCTCGATTTTCGATTTTCATGTCTACTTTTCTCAAGTTTAACTGCCCAATATTGGTGAGTTAAACTCTTGTTAGAAATAAAATGTTGCCTATAGTACATTGGAAAGTGAATATTTAGTTAGATTACTAAAATTGAATCGAAAATTCATAGTTAACTGCGGAATTTAAGTTTAACTCCCAACTGTGAAAATGTCCATAAGGAAAATTTGGTTGTAAAATTACACTAAATAATATAAAAAATTGCACTGTAATGTTCTTACCACTCAAAAGTCAAATTATTTATTGAATGTGCACTTTTGATTAATAAAAATCACTACAAAATAAAATTTTATGAACTGCGATAGTCTTAATGTACCTACTCCCGCAACTAACATACACATTTTAATAGCATACATAATTCGTGAAAAGCAACGGTTCTTTTTGAAGAAAGATATTCATGGTTGCCGAACAAAAAAAATTAACATGGATCGGTACTCAATCTTTGGAAATCATCATACAAATTTGGATAAAACAAATGTTTAAACTTTAGGAGCATATATGCATGTACATATGTTTAGAAAATAGGCATGCACTATTTTTCTTTTTTGTTGCATTAACCTGGTACCATGCATAAATACATACATATAGTCGGAGAGCTGGCGACAAAAATATAATATGGCGTAGTATTGAGGGTGTACATGAGTCAGCACCCACTCGTAAGGTCAGGTAGTGGAACACCTGGCGGCGGCCCGCTTTGAAGTATGTAAAATTACACCATCCTCTACAAGTGTTTAGTAATATTTGAAAATTTGCAAAAAAGTAGTTTGTAGTATAAAAAAAGTGGTCAAAGTGGTCAGACCGCATTATTGTGAAACGCTGTCAGTCAGCACCCTGTATAAGTTGTCGCCGGAACGATGTTGGTGCAAGAGCTTAGTAATAACTGAAAATTGTCCTACTGCTTTATTATTATATATCTTATAAATAAAAATGAATGTGTGTCTGTGTGTCCTTTATGGGCGTCCAAAGTACTCAACCGATTTTTATGAAATTTTCACAGTATATTCTTGAGATCATGGGTTAAAGCATAGGCTATATTAATTTTTGGAAAAGTGGGCGGTGCCACGCCCCCAGGCTATATAAAACTACAATTCTTCATAACTCTGAACATATTTGGTCTAAATTAATGATTTTTGGATATGTGTGTCCTTTGGTCAAGATTTATGTAATATTGGAAAAGTGGGCGGTGCCACGGCCACATTTTTTGTGTTTTGTTTGTACTTCAATAATGTCCAAAGTTTATGGTCGATATCTTTTAAACTTTCAATATTGGTCAAGCAAATTGTTGTGTACGATTTAGGCTATATCAATTTTTGGAAAAGTAGGCGGTGCCACGCCCCCAGGCTATATAAAATTTAAATTCTTCATAACTCTGAACATATTGGGTCTAAATTAAGGATTTTTGGATATGTGTGTCCTTTAGTCAAGATGTATATAATTTTGGAAAAGTGGGCGGTGCCACGCCCACATTTTTTGTGTTTTGTTTCTACTTCAATAATGTCCAAAGTTTATGGTCGATCTCTTTTAAACTGTCAAGATTGGTTCAGAAGATTGTTGTGTACGATTTAGGCTATATCAATTTTTGGAAAAGTAGGCGGTGCCACGCCCCCAGGCTATATAAAATTTAAATTCTTCATAGCTCTGAACATATTTGGTCTAAATTAATGATTTCTGGATATGTGTGTTCTTTGGTCAAGATTTATGTAATTTTGGAAAAGTGGGCGGTGCCACGCCCCTTTTTTTGTGTTTTGTTTGTACTTCAATAATGTCCAAAGTTTATGGTCGATCTCTTTTAAACTTTCAAGATTGGTTAAGAAGATTGTTGTGTACGATTTAGGCTATATCAATTTTTGGAAAAGTAGGCAGTGCCACGCCCCAAGGCTATATAAAATTTAAATTCTTCATAGCTCTGAACATATTTGGTCTAAATTAATGATTTTTGGATATGTGTGTCCTTTAGTCAAGATGGATATAATTTGGGAAAAGTGGGCGGTCCCACGCCCACATTTTTTGTGTTTTGTTTGTACTTCAATAAGTTCAAAGTTTATCTTCGATCTTCTCTAAATTTCCAGATTGGTTCAGAAGATTGTTGTGCCACGCCTTCAGGCTATATAAAATTTAAATTCTTCATAACTCTGAACATATTAGGTCTAAATTAAAGATTTTTGGATATGTGTGTCCTTTAGTCAAGATGGATATAATTTGGGAAAAGTGGGCGGTCCCACGCCCACATTGCCAAATCAACAAAGAACAGCCAAATCACCTGATCTCACTAGCTACCTATCACCTACCTAGTACCTATTATTTGATTTCTTTAACTCGTGCGTGTAAAATGCCTCCTATCTTCGTTATTTGCTTGCAAAAAGATAACAATGTTATACTTTTTGTTGAGAAAAGTCTTGCAAAATGCAAAGCAATATTAAGTATTCGTTGTGATAATAATTTAAATTATGATAGTGTAGTATTGCAGTCAACCCCAAATAAAATTGAAGGTTACCATGTACAGTGCTACAGAAAATTCACAGCTTTGGGAAAGCGTTTCAGAAAATCCAGTTCAGGCAGTCAGCCTTCTGAATCACAGTAAGTTTATATTAGGTGTTTTTTATTCTGAAGCTTCAAGCAGTCAAGGCAAAAAAATTCAACATGTCAAAATACGAAATTTTTTATGAAATTCAGAGGAATAAACGCCGCTTAGCTAAGCACCTTAATTTATAGGTGCTTACAATTTCACTCGCTTGTCAAATTTTGTTTTTGATGTTCCATTGAAATTTACTCTTGACAAGCAGAAAAAAATTATGCAGCTAAGAAGAAAAAACACCTATTTTAATAGTAAATATTACTACACATTCAATAAAAAAAAATAATTATACAATTCAATACACAGAGTGTTCAACAGCTCTCATAGTTTTATTACATATCGAGCCGTGTGAATAAAAAATAAGCAAGTGCCTTTTCCTAGTTTTTACTTAAACTTTGAAAAAATGTTTTCAATTACAATTTGTAATTTTATAAAGCAAACAAATCAATATAGCCCTACCCGCTCCGAAAACGCGCGGTTCGATATCCGCACTTTAAGCGAGTGCTGACTACCTCTGTTCCATTAATTTGTGATCTGACTGTTTTTTTTATTAAATTATATATAATAATAAAGCAGTAGGACAATTTTCAGTTATTACTAAGCTCTTGCACCAACATCGTTCCGGCGACAACTTATACAGGGTGCTGACTGGCAGCGTTCCACAATAATGCGGTCTGACCACTTTGACCACTTTTTTTATACTACAAACTACTTTTTTGCAAATTTTAAAATATTACTAAACGCTTGTAGAGGATGGTGTAATTTTACATACTTCAAAGCGTGCCGCCGCCAGGTGTTCCACTACCTGACCTTACGAGTGGGTGCTGACTCATGTACACCCTCAATACTACGCCATATTAAGATATGGGCCATTACTAAACTCTTGTCGATTTTTGTCCCCAGGTCTTGGACTAATATGCATGTGAAGCCGAAATAAAAGCGAAATTATGCAACATGCATACATACATACATACGTTCGAAGTGAAGTAACGCTACCGAGCTCTTTCGCGAATTCATAAAATGAATGGCTCACCACAGCTGTCGCTTAAAGCACGATGACTTAAGCTGAGATCACACGATTGGTCAAATGTACCGATTTTTGACAAAATTTTTCTGTACAAATTTGTACAAAATAAATTTTGTGTACCGATACAATTTCCAGTGTTCACACGATTGGCGTATTTGAGCCAGAATTTTTCTGTACTGATTTGTACACTTCAATAATATGACAGATATTTGTGCAACCCTGTCACATGATTGGGTTTGTCATCTTGAATACAGTAGACAGCTGATAAGCTTTGTATACATACATATATTTGAACGTAATTTTATAATTTTTAAATAAAAATGATTTCTTCATCAAAAAAAGGAAAATAGTGGCAATTATGTGAATTTGTGTACACCTAATTAATAAAAAGAAAGAAATAAAAGAAAAACGAACATTGAAGAAGCGAAGTGTTTGGGTGCTGGATTGGCTTCAGAGGAGAAGTACTGACTCTGCGCGAGTTTCGTGAAGTGAACAATCAAAAATATTTGTTTAAAAATTATCTTCGCATGGACGAAGCCACTTTTAATTATATTCTTGAATTAGTCTCTCCAAACATAAAAAAAAGTGACACCAATATGCGCAAAGCAATACCAGCCAATGAACGTTTGGCGGTTACACTTCGCTTCCTTGCCTCTGGAGACAGCTTCAAAAGTTTATCCGTTGACTTTCGCATTGCCACCAATAGATGTAGTGACTTGTTTTATAACGGACAAATGGAATAAAGAGCGTGGTGCATCAATTGTTTTTGCAGATATCAGTGCTGCCAAGTTTAATAATTATTTATAATTATTGGTTTAATAATCAAACTAAACAGTAAATAATGAAATTCCAGCCAGGTGTAAAGTATTCCTAGGATTCAATGTCGTTTAATAATGATAAATCAAAATAAGTCCTTTAATCGAATTAAATTAAATTAAGTATTAATCCTAGGATATTATTTCGAAACATATTAATCCTAAAAAATACTCATTATCTGTATGAAACAAACTAAATACATAATAATAAAAATAAAAAAGAAACATAATTTGGCTTTATTTGAATTGATTGGTCACTGTGATTGGTCCTGCAGTGGCAGATAAAATTATCGGTACATTTGTCCATTTTTTGTATTTACTTGATTTGTACAACAGTTCACATGATTGGTACAACAGAGCCGTATTTTATCGGTCTATCTGCACAAAAATTTTGTTGATTTGCCTTATGCCAAATATTTTCTGGCTGTCACACGATCTGTACATATAAATGACAAAAAATTGGTACATTTGACCAATCGTGTGATCTCAGCTTTATTCGGTTGGCAGCGAACAAACACACAAACAGATCAACGTTTTATTATTTTCGTGAAAAGCTTTTATTTAAATGAATCCTCTCACCAAAAAATCGTACATCCAACTTTTACCCCAGTTTTTGCAGGGAATTGACGCTCTACAAAACAGATTTTATGAATTCTTTTTATTAATGTAACCATTAGAAAGTTCTTCGAGGTCGAAAGCTGACTAATTTCTGAAACCCATAATGTTTTGTTAAAAGTTGTGTATCTCAAAAACAGCAAAATATTTAGTAATGAATTTTAGATATTTCACGGTCTACAAAAAAGGTAAAAAACCTTTTTTTCATTTACCAAGCCATAAAAGAGATATTCAGAGTTAACAACGGAACATTTAAAATCGGCATAAAAAAATACCAGAATTTGGTTGTTAACATTTTGTAGTTGACTACATTGGTGCCCATATCTGGTTTGCAAAAAGAACAAGAACCAAAAATAATCAGTTCTGCAAGTGTCCTAGAGAAGATTTAATGTATTTAAAATTATAATGTATCTACGCCTGCCTAAGATTTTTTACGAATACATTAATGTGTCACCGCACATGCATACCAGAGAACAGCGCTGAATGTTTCACATTTGAATCAGATTCCAGTATTTATTGGAGAGGCTTATTAATTTTTACTAGCAAAATTTATTGCCAGAAAAAAATTGTAAACTCAAAGAATTCGCTGTCCAACTCAAACTGAAATAAAATTAATAATACGAAAACTATACTGAGAGAATACCCCAGTTATTTTATTTCATGTATTTTTGTTTATTTAATTTTATGTTATTCTATTTTGTTTTATTTTATTTCATTTTGTTATATAAAACTCAGTAAGCAACACAAATAGCCAAACATTCATCAAACTGAAAAAGAAACCAATCGTCAAATGCATACGTGCCTACCAAACCAATCGCGAATACAAGCAAATGAATCGCTGCTTTTTCCCCAATTCACCACAGACAGTGCATGCAATTGTCATTAACAGTCATCAACACTACGCTATGTGAATCATGCTTTGAATCACACTCGCTTGTAAGCTGCATAGTGTTGATTCACCAATCGTTTTTTTGAGAGTGGCTCATTTCCGCGTTTGAATCCAATCATGACAATCTCTGATGCATACCTTCTTTGTAACAAGTGTAAAAGAAAAGGGCATTTAGCTAACGTTTGCAACCAAAAGAGTGGTAAAGCAGCAGATAAAGGAGAATCCGTTAATTATATTCAAGAAAATAATGATTTGTCTAATATTGTATCTAAGTTATCTATTTATAGTGTTTCGGCGGCATCATCATCGCACACTTCCGTTGATCCTTTTGTGACAAAAATTAAGGTAAATGGATTTTTTCTGAATTTTATAATGGATACCGGCGCCGCAGGTTCGGTCATGCTGAAAACTAAGTTTGACTCTACTTTTCCGAAGGAAATACTAGGTCCTTGTGCGGAAAGTTGAGTTTGGTAGGGAATCCAACTCCTATTTTTTGTAAGCGAAGATCGGTGCCATTGGCGTGGAAAGAAAAGATAGAGCAGGAAATAAATAAGCTGGTCGTTCTAGGCGTTTTAGTGCGTGTTGATAATTCCTTAAGTCAAACGGTGAATTGCGGTTATGTGGCGACTACAAGCCTACCAATAACAAGTTTTTAGCTGATAAAAGTATCCCCTGCCTCAAATGGAGGAAATATTTGCTACCTTCAAAGGAGATCTTTTCAGTAAATTGGATCTGTCTAACGCCTATAATCAGCTGGTGCTGGAACAAGATTCACAGTTACTGTGCGCTTGTAGTACGCACATGGGAGTTTTTAAGATGACGAATTTACCGTTTGGAGTTAGACCCGCTGCGGCGATATTCCAAAGGACTATCGAAACTATATTGCGTGGCATTCCCAATGTAATAAACTACTTAGATGGTATAATCATCGGTGGTCCTAGTATCAAAGCGCATTTAGATACGCTAGAGGCCGTCTTAAACAGGCTCAAGTCGGCCGGGTTAAGATTAAATTTAAAGAAGTCTGAGTTTTTCAAAGAAGAGGTAACTTACTTAGGTTTTATCATTGACAAAAAAGCAAGGACCGAATTGCAGCGGTTCTGGAGGCACCTCGCCCTAAGAGCGTAACGGAAGTGCGTACGTTTATCGGCATGTTGAATTATTACGCTAAGTTTATACCACATTTTGCCCACAAAATGACTCCACTTTATGGGTTGTTGGAAAAAGCCGTAATGTTTCAGTGGACAAGGTCATGTCAAGAGTCATATGAGTTATTAAAAAGGGAGGTTACCTCTGACGTAATTTTAGCACGTTACGATGCCAATCTTCCAATGATTTTATCAACGGATGCATCTAATGAAGCGGTAGCTGGAGTGTTATTCCATTTGTTTCCCGGCTGAGAGAAATTATAGCACTATACAAAAGGAGGCTTTAGCCATTGTATATAGCGAGGTGAAGCTCCGACAGTATCTTCTGGGTAATCATTTCGTATTACAGACGGACCATAAACCACTGGTCACTATTTTTGGGGAGAACAAAAAATTGCCGGTTATGGCGGCAGCTCGATTGCAAAGATGGGCGTTTATTTTATCAGGGGTTGACTATGAAATTAGGCACGCTAAGGGGTCTACCAACTTCGCAGATCACTTGTCCCGGTTACCGCAGATAGAGAAACCAAAAGGTAACGTAGAATGTGGTTACGTAGGGTTTATCAATGACGATAATCAACTTAACCTGAACTTTAAAAAGGTGGCTAGGGAGACAAGACGTGATCTAGTTCTGGCAAAGGTGTGCGAAGCCGTTAATAACGGCAGTCTACAAGCTTTAAAGGGCGATGAATATGTTCCATACATAAGCAGGAGTAGCGAGCTGATGGTCTCGAATCCATGTGGATTTCGCGGTGCCATTCACAATTTCCAGTTTTTAATAGTAATTGATGCGTTCTTGAAGTGGGTTAAAACTTTCAAAACAAAAGATATGAGTACTAACTTTACAATGGCACGGTTAAGAGAGATTTTTTGCAGGTATGGCTTAGTGGAAGTGTTAGTAAATTTTCTTAGAAAAGAATAATATAAAACACGTTTTAACAGCACCTGGGCACAGGGCAACGAAGGCCAGGCGGAGAATTTTGTAAAAACCTTAAAGAAGTCAGTAGGCGCTATGTTAGGAAAAGAGCAGGGAGGTAACATTGATGTTTTAATTAACCGTTTCCTATTTGACTATAGGAGCACTAAGCATTGCGCCACCGGTGAAACTCCCTCGAAATTACTTTTAGGTAGAGAGCTCAAAACTAGATTTAGCTTGCTCAGTCCTCCTTTATTAAAACAAAGACTAGTCGAAGAGCAGCAGCAGGCTCAGCGAAATCACAAAGGGACTAGGAAAAAGCATTTCGAGATAGGTGAAAAGGTTATGGTTCGCGATTATACTGATCCCAACAAAAATGGTTGGCAAGAGGCTACAATAGAAAAACCACAATCGCCTAGAAACTATCGCTGTATTCAAAGGCCTATATGTCGGCATCTGGACCAAATAATTCCGGGTACTACGGAGTCAAACGTAACGCCATTAGCGAGCACGACAGAGGCGTCGGAAACCAAAGCGGATAAAGTATCTGAATCAACGGACGTGGCTGATGTTGGTGCTAACGGAAGTGAGAGAGGAGGTGAAAATATAGAACAGATCTGATCAGATGGGATTATTAAAATGGCGAAAACAAAAGGAAACACAGCTGCTAAATTTCCTTGTGTTATGTGCAACATCGACTGCTTAGAGGATGCTGTTTGTTGCGACAAGTGCGACAATTGGGTGCACAATAAGTGCTCTAAGTTGTCAGCAAAACAACTTAAACACATATCGAAGCCAGGCAAGGAATTTACTTGTAGCAAATGTGATCCCAAGTTTTTGTCTTCCCTGCAAATTGGACCTTCAAGCTCTCTAACCCCAAATTCTGGCGGCGATCAGATGCTTAAAGAAATATTAAGGGAGATCAAGGAATTAAAAACTTCTGTGGATTATATAAGTAATCAATATGATGAGGTAAAATTGATTTTAAAGCAATATGATACAAAGTTCACACATCTGGAAAAGGAGAATTCTTTGCTCAAAGCGAAAGTCGATCATCTTGAGTATGAGATGTCTGTTAGCGAGAAGGATAGGTTGAGAAACGGTTTGATTGTATCAGCGGACAATCAATTACTTGATGATGATCCTACCGAAGCATTAGTTTCGATTGAGGCAGAGATTAGTGTAACACTTACAAAACAGGATATTGCAGCAAAAACTAAATTGAAGAGTTACACTGCCAATGGCAAAGATGGCACTAACTACGAAAAGTCGATTGTAAGAGTTACTCTAGTTAACTCTAGTATAAGAGAACATTTGCTCAGGAGCAAAAAAAATTTTAAACAGTCCAAAACATTTCAGCAAGTTTCAATTCGCGAAGCCCTACCTAGACGCATGTTGGAGCTGCTGCAATATGCCGCTTAATTGCGTAAGTTTGGCTTCACGTCAGTCTACTCTTATCGGGGTAGAATATTTGCAAAACTTACGTCCAATGATAAACCTCTGCTGATAACTGATAAAGATGCCGTTGATATACTGATGAGTAAAAAGCTGTAAGAAATCGTTGGTCTCAAAAACTTGTATTATAATTAATATCTGTTAATAATGCATTTTTATAGTCTAACAGACTTTAACTAGTGAAACATAAGTTTTAATAATTTAAGTATAATTTCTATAAATGCTCGAAGTATAAGCTCGTTTAACAAATTTTACATTTTTAAAGAGTTTATTGCTGCCTTTAAAGAACTACCTAAAATTTTGATAATACAAGAAACTTGGTTTGAAAGTAGATTGGTCGATTTGTATCACCTTCCTGGGTACACGGCTGTTCATTGCTGCAGACCTGATAGCTATGGAGGTACTAGTGTATATATAAGTGATAAAGTTGCCTTTTCTGTTTTATTTAATGAGACTTCTCATTGTGCTGAGTTCATTGGTTTAAGGCTTCTTGAATTCAATTTAAATTTAGTTGGCTACTACCGATCACCTCAATGTTCATCTTGGTAATGCTCCATCCATGTTCCTCGGTGACTCGAATATAAATCTTCTAGAAAACTCAATGATTTCAAAGAAATTTTCAAATTTTTGTTTAAGTTTTAATTATAACTTTTTGCATTCAAGCGTTACTAGACCATCAAGCGGTAGCTGCATAGATCATGTGATCTCAAACAGTCGAATACCTTCAAATATTGGTACCATCAAATGTGACTTCAGTGATCACTGCGTAGTTTTTGTTTCGTTTTCTGATATTGCTGTTTCTGATATTAACAATGAGGTAACTATAAAGAGCGTCAATTACCCAGCTATAAAGAGTGAGATACACGAATATGTCACTTCCTTGGATTCTAATTTCGCTAATTGTGATTCTCTTTTGAATACCCTTTCATCTGTTGTACAAAGAAACAGCCATATAAAACAAATCACATTCAATAGTAAAAAAAGCTTGCCCCGTGGGTGGATGTCAATCTAGCTAAGCTTATTGAGATTAAAAATGAATATTGGTATAAATACAAGAAAAACAAATCAAACCTTTTATATCTAGAAAACTTTAAAAGACTTACTAAATTGTTAAAACCTATACTTAAAGAAAAACGGTCTTCTTACCTCAATAATGAAATTCAAAAGTGTTCGGGGGATCCTAAAAAAATTTGGAGAAGCATTAACTGCCTGTAGTGCGATTCTGTAACTTTTAACACCTCGCCGAGTGTTAAGCTTGTCGCCGAATTTTGGCGTTTGCTCTTAACGAAAGTGCGATTCTGTAACTTTCCTTAACACTTTTTAGTGTTAGCTGTTTTATGTATGTATATCTGTTAAAATTGAGGGGAAAACTGTACTCATCTTAAATACAGCATTTGACAGCGCCGACGTTCATGTCGCAGTAGCGCAGGTGATAAGCGTTCGAACTACAACGTGCGCGTCGCGAGTTCGGTTTCATGTTCGGAGAGCTTATTTTCTATAACTTTTAACACCACAAAATTTTTTCGCGTTAACTAACCTCAGTAAAAGGTGTTAGCTAACACTTTTCGGTGTTAAGGGAGGTTAACGCTAACACTTGGCGTTAAAAAGTTACAGAATCGCAAAAAGTGTTAAAAATGGTGCTAAGCGAAGTTAACGCTAACACTTGGCGTTAAAAAAGTTACAGAATCGCGCTACTGGTTAGAGAACAGCCAAAGAAGATATACCCCTTTTACGAGAATAACGTTTTACTCGCCCACTCTATCATTGCCAATAAATTTAATGACCATTTTTGTTCAATAGGTGAGACATTAGCACAGTCATTCATTACTTTTCCATGGGATGACATAAATTTTTTTCAGTCCCTGAATTTTCAGGCTACCCAACTATTTTCCTTTAGAAGATGTTTGTTACCTGAAGTTGACTTGGTTATGGCTTCACTTAATAACAAAAAATCTTGTGGATGGGACGGAGTGTCGAGTGTTGTTCTTAAAAATTCTGGCAATGACTTGTCTCAAATAATCTGCGATGTGTTTAATTCAATAATTGATTCTAGGCTGTACCCAAATTGCCTCAAAATCCAAATGGTGACGCCTGTATACAAAAAAGGTGAAAAAAAAAACAACCTTGATAATTATCGTCCAATTTCGATTCCACCAAGTATGAACAAAATAATTGAAAAACAAGTAAGGAAAGGGCTGTCTTCGGCTGTGTCGAAGGCTTTATACCTTTCATGAATGCTAAACCACACTTATCGGAACAATCGATTGTATGGGAGCTATACGTTATGTTGGTCCGATCTGGCTGATTTTGCCTACATATGTTACATGTATAATATGTAGCAAACGTGCAAAGTTTAACGTTCCTAGCTTTTTAACTGCGAAAATTATAGCCCAAAACCCATTTATCGAAACTATCGATTATATGGGAGCTATATGTCATGTTGGTCCGATCTGAGTCATTTTCACTACACACGTTGCAAATACAATTTGTACTAAACTTGCAAAATTTTACGTTCCTAGCTTTTGAATTGCAAGAGTTATAGGCCAAAACCCATTTATCGGAACAATCGATTGTATGGGAGCTATGCCTTCTATCGGTCCGATCTTGCTGGTTCCGACAAATGATTAATCCTATGCGAAATGGCGCCTGCTGCCAAATTTCATCGAGATATCTCAAAAACTGAGGGACTAGTTTGCGTTCAAACAGACGGACGGACGGACGGACGGACGGACGGACGGACAGACGGACATGGCTAAATCTACTCGCCTCATCGCCCTGATCATTTCGGTATACTTAATAGTGGGTCTATCTCTTCTTCTTCTCATACTTACAAACATCGGACCAAAGTTATAATACCATTTCATGTTCATGAAAGGTATAATTACTATACAATCAAATTGAGCTTTACTTATCTGAGAATGAGTTGCTGTATCAGCACCAATACGGATTTCGTCGTGGCATGAGTACACAAAATGCTCTCATCGAATTAATTGACCTAATATGCAAAAATATTGCAGCAAACAAGTTTGTAGGTGGCATGTTCCTAGATTTGAGCAAAGCGTTCGACTCTATTAACCACGACATTTTATTAAAAAAATTAAATTTCTATGGATTATTAAAAAAATTAAATTTCTATGGATTCTCATCTAGCGCGATCGAGTTAATGAACAGTTACTTGAATAATAGAAAACAATTTGTTCGCATTGATGAGGTTAACAGTGACATTAAGCCCATTTATGTAGGTGTACCGCAAGGCTCCGTACTAGGGCCGTTATTGTTCCTCATTTTCATTAATGACATGGCCAAATTACCTCTCAAAGGGAAAATTTTTCTTTTCGCGGATGACTGCTCTCTATTCTACCCGTGTGACAGTATTGAAGAAATCAAATCTAATTATTTTAGACGAGTTTTTCAGGCTTAATAAATTACTATTAAATGTTAACAAAACGAACACCATTTGCTTCCGTAGTAAATACAAGTCTAGCTCCGGGCTGCATATTTTTCAAAATGGGGTTCTTCTACCAGAGGTTAATTGTGTCAAGTTTTTGGGGGTAAAATTGGATTGCTTCTTGAACTGGCAGGACCACGTTGAGTTCATTGAAAATAAGCTGGCAATCGTCAACGGTTTGCTTTTTAAAGTTAGGAATAAGTTATCAACTGAAACGAAAAAACTTATTTACTTTGGACTTGCGCACTATCATATTACCTATGCAGCGGCTGTTTGGGCTTCGTATTCTAATGTTAACAGAATCCAAGTGATGCAAAATAAAATGCTTAAAAATGTTTTTCATCTTAATTTTCGTTTCCATTCCCTTGATTTATACAGCAATTTTAAAATTTTACCGGTAAAAGTTATTCAACGTTTTCAGTTGATTGTGTATATTCATAAGATTGCCAAAAAATTGATACCGAATAATGTTCAAATCACGAGCTTTGATCACTCGTATAACACTAGGTACAGGGATAACCTTGTAGTATCTCGAGTCTCAAACTTGACCTCTGCACAGAGTATTTCCCATAATGGTGTTATCTGGTACAATGCCTTGGATAGATCTTTAAAGGACATAAATAATCTTTTACTTTTTAAAAATAAGTTGAAGGATTATTTACTTGTGAGAGATAGACTAATTGTTGTACTATAACTAGCAATCCATTGTAAATATCATTTAAATTTCATTTTCATTTTGTTTAAACTCAAAATTCATTTTATTTAAAATTTCATTTTAACTTAAGTTTATACAACTCAAATTGTGATTTCCTTAGTTTTTAGTATATAAGTTCAAAAGACCTTCGGGTTGAAATAATGTAAATATTAAACTGCTGTATTATACTTAATGCCTTTTAATAAAATAAAAAAAAAAAGTTAGTTATAAGCGATAGTATTAAGAGATGGACCTGGTCCAGAGGTAGGTAGGGGGTAGTGTGGTGTACTGGGTCGACACCTTTACTTTATATAACTACGCAGTAAGGCTCTGCCACCTATCAGCTATTTAGATGTGAGTGTCAAATGAATATGTATACTAAAAATATGAAATAAAACATTCGTACAATAACCTTGAACAAGGAGACATCACAGTTATCAATCTGTTAACCGTATAAGATGAATAACGAAATTACTTTCATAGGTATCCCAATGCCGAAAAGTCTCGAGCTGAAATTGCGAACCATGAAAGAGGTTATATGCGTATTTTTTTACAAGTTGAAAAAGTGCTGTAAATGCAGCAGCTCAGGTTATGTATGGAGCTTTGGAAAAAATATGGTATTCCCACTACCAAACGTCAAAATATAGAGACTAGTAAGGAAGTCTAAGTTCGGGTGGAACCGAACATTAAATACCTAGTAGTGATCTGTTGTAGATCAAAATTTACTCAGGTCTATTTTAAATGTGTTGCATTAAATGTGGTGGTTTCTGAAGAGGAAATTGAGGAATTCAAGATAAAGCGTATAAACGTAAGGGGATCTAATTTTAAGAAAAATATTTTGGTAAAATTCAAATCGATTAATAGCAAGAAGAAAATTATGGCTGCTAAGAGGACTGTCAAGAAGAATCTGAATACATCAGTTTTTTCTGGCACGGACTCTAACCGTAAAGATATTTTTATTAATAATTACCTAACCGGTTATACCCGCGCATTGTTTTTGGAAGCTACGAAAATAAAAAAGGACAAAGGGTTTAAGTATCTGTGGCTAAGTAATTCAAAGTTCCTAATGAAAAAGACAGAAAATGATAGAGCTGTTGTTATAAAAACTTTTGAAGATTTAGCAGTTCTTTCCGCTTAGCGCTTTATAGATCTTAGTTTTTTTTTTCTTAAATGTGTAATAGAACGGTTTTTATAGACACCAGCTCTAATATTAATGTCAACTTAAATGTCATAGACAATTTAAACTTTTTAACAGTAGAAAGTAACACTTTAACCGTTGTTCATCAAAATGTGAGAAGCCTACGACAGAATTTTGATTCGTTATGTTTGAACCTGGAAGCCTTTGCACATCCTCCTGATATTGATTTTGTAACGGAAATATGGATCTACTCTTATGAGGTTAATGATTACCATATTCCCGGTTACAGTTTTTTTGCGAATACCAATGATTCATACTCAGCTGGTGGTGTCGAAGTTTTCGTACGTGATATATATGAGCACGATGTTACTAGCTTTTGCCTAACAAGTTCGGATATTTTAAAAGTAAGGAAGTAGTCAGTTTTGTGTGTATATAGACTGCACTCTAAAACGTTACAGATATTTCATGAAGAATTTTCTTCTGTTTTGGATAAGGAAACCTCATCGAATCTAATTGTAATAGGAGATTTCAATATGGATATGTTAAGTGCTAACGCTGCATTTGATAACCACCTTGAGCTGTTGGCCAGTCATGGCTTGACATCTTATATAAATTGTATAACACGGCCAATTTCTGGAACCATTATAGACCATATATATGGCCGCTTCGACAGTAATACACTTAGCCCATCTGCTGGTTTAAACTTTGATCTTGGAGTTTCTGACCATTGTATGACTGGATTGAAAATCAGTTGTTTAAATAATGTGCGTAATTTTAAGAAAAAGAGTCCAACAATCTTTCAGAAAATAAACTTTAGAGCTCTTTATAGTTCACTTTGTTATGAAAAATGGCAACCCGTTTATGCTGAAAAGGATGTGAGTAAAGCTTACAAGTTATTTTTGACTACGCTTCAATTTCACATACATAACTAAATCTACCTCTGTTACTTCACTTAAACGTTCGGAGACTATTCTCAAGCCATGGATCAATCGGGATCAACTTTAGAAAATTAAACTCAAAAATAAACTACTCGTGAAATGTCGCAAGCATCCAACAAACACTCGCCTCCGAAAGCGTGTAAAACATCTCACATGCAGTATTAACAAAGCATGTCGTTCTAAGCATGATAGTTTTTATAAGAATAGATTTTTAGCTGCGAAGGGTGACGTGAAGAAGGAATGGAATGTGGTCAACGACATTCTAAATAGTAATAAGGTAGAGCAATCGAATTCCTTTGTTATGGATATCGACGGCGAACTTGTTTCTCACTGAGTGTCAAATGAATATGTATACTAAAAATATGAAATAAAACATTCGTACAATAACCTTGAACAAGGAGACATCACAGTTATCAATCTGTTAACCGTATAAGATGAATAACGAAATTACTTTCATAGGTATCCCAATGCCGAAAAGTCTCGAGCTGAAATTGCGAACCATGAAAGAGGTTATATGCGTATTTTTTTACAAGTTGAAAAAGTGCTGTAAATGCAGCAGCTCAGGTTATGTATGGAGCTTTGGAAAAAATATGGTATTCCCACTACCAAACGTCAAAATATAGAGACTAGTAAGGAAGTCTAAGTTCGGGTGGAACCGAACATTAAATACCTAGTAGTGATCT
Source organism: Sphenella marginata (assembly GCA_951509765.1). Taxonomy (NCBI): domain Eukaryota; kingdom Metazoa; phylum Arthropoda; class Insecta; order Diptera; family Tephritidae; genus Sphenella; species Sphenella marginata. The sequence goes on from OX608078.1 coordinate 2,533,335, forward strand.
GTTGTAGATCAAAATTTACTCAGGTCTATTTTAAATGTGTTGCATTAAATGTGGTGGTTTCTGAAGAGGAAATTGAGGAATTCAAGATAAAGCGTATAAACGTAAGGGGATCTAATTTTAAGAAAAATATTTTGGTAAAATTCAAATCGATTAATAGCAAGAAGAAAATTATGGCTGCTAAGAGGACTGTCAAGAAGAATCTGAATACATCAGTTTTTTCTGGCACGGACTCTAACCGTAAAGATATTTTTATTAATAATTACCTAACCGGTTATACCCGCGCATTGTTTTTGGAAGCTACGAAAATAAAAAAGGACAAAGTGTTTAAGTATCTGTGGCTAAGTAATTCAAAGTTCCTAATGAAAAAGACAGAAAATGATAGAGCTGTTGTTATAAAAACTTTTGAAGATTTAGCAGTTCTTTCCGCTTAGCGCTTTATAGATCTTAGTTTTTTTTTTCTTAAATGTGTAATAGAACGGTTTTTATAGACACCAGCTCTAATATTAATGTCAACTTAAATGTCATAGACAATTTAAACTTTTTAACAGTAGAAAGTAACACTTTAACCGTTGTTCATCAAAATGTGAGAAGCCTACGACAGAATTTTGATTCGTTATGTTTGAACCTGGAAGCCTTTGCACATCCTCCTGATATTGATTTTGTAACGGAAATATGGATCTACTCTTATGAGGTTAATGATTACCATATTCCCGGTTACAGTTTTTTTGCGAATACCAATGATTCATACTCAGCTGGTGGTGTCGAAGTTTTCGTACGTGATATATATGAGCACGATGTTACTAGCTTTTGCCTAACAAGTTCGGATATTTTAAAAGTAAGGAAGTAGTCAGTTTTGTGTGTATACAGACTGCACTCTAAAACGTTACAGATATTTCATGAAGAATTTTCTTCTGTTTTGGATAAGGAAACCTCATCGAATCTAATTGTAATAGGAGATTTCAATATGGATATGTTAAGTGCTAACGCTGCATTTGATAACCACCTTGAGCTGTTGGCCAGTCATGGCTTGACATCTTATATAAATTGTATAACACGGCCAATTTCTGGAACCATTATAGACCATATATATGGCCGCTTCGACAGTAATACACTTAGCCCATCTGCTGGTTTAAACTTTGATCTTGGAGTTTCTGACCATTGTATGACTGGATTGAAAATCAGTTGTTTAAATAATGTGCGTAATTTTAAGAAAAAGAGTCCAACAATCTTTCAGAAAATAAACTTTAGAGCTCTTTATAGTTCACTTTGTTATGAAAAATGGCAACCCGTTTATGCTGAAAAGGATGTGAGTAAAGCTTACAAGTTATTTTTGACTACGCTTCAATTTCACATACATAACTAAATCTACCTCTGTTACTTCACTTAAACGTTCGGAGACTATTCTCAAGCCATGGATCAATCGGGATCAACTTTAGAAAATTAAACTCAAAAATAAACTACTCGTGAAATGTCGCAAGCATCCAACAAACACTCGCCTCCGAAAGCGTGTAAAACATCTCACATGCAGTATTAACAAAGCATGTCGTTCTAAGCATGATAGTTTTTATAAGAATAGATTTTTAGCTGCGAAGGGTGACGTGAAGAAGGAATGGAATGTGGTCAACGACATTCTAAATAGTAATAAGGTAGAGCAATCGAATTCCTTTGTTATGGATATCGACGGCGAACTTGTTTCTCACCCATTGGACGTTGCTAGTCATCTCAATGATTTTTTTGTCACAATTGGAAAAGAATCCGCTCCATGTAATAGTAATATCAGCTGCACTTGCAACAACCGCTTAATTTACTCTGTAACTACTTCTCCAGGTTGTAGTTTCTTTTTTGAACCAATTTCTGGGTCCGAGATTTTGAGTTTAATAAATTCTTTAAAAAATACTGGTTCATCTGGGAATGATGGTATCTCAAGCCGTACATTAAAAAATATTGCTTTCTATAACTTATGCTCGTTTATTTATAAAACAATGGATAAAAAAGGCACTTGTGCCAGTCTTTTTGTTGATATTACAAAATCCTTTGACATGGTCGACCATAATATTCTTTTAAGTAAATTGCACTCGGCTGGTTTCCGTGGAAATGTTCTGGATTGGTTTGAATCATATCTAAGTTTAAGAAGTCAAATGGTGAAAGTAAACAATAATCCAAGCGCACCTAGACTAATTGATTTGGGAGTCCCGCAGGGTTCAGTCCTTGGTCCAATTCTATTTCTAATTTATATACACTCTCTTATTTCTATGCCCTTTGTAGGAAGAGTCACAGCTTGCCGACGACTTGGCAATCGCATATAGATCAAACAATGCTTTTAATCTTTTTATGGACATAAATCAAGATGTGAGCCTCCTAAGAGAATGGTTCGCCTCTCATAAGCTTATTGTGAGCAATAAAACTAAAGTAATGTATTTCAGTCTTGGTGGTAAGGAAGTAGCAAGTGGTGATTGTTTTTCACTCTGCAAGCTGCTTGCGGCACAAATTATGTACTAATAGTTGTATTGGAAACGAGTCTCAAGTTAACTATTTGCCGGAATTAAACTGCGACGCAATATGTTTCAACGTCGAAGTTGTCCATAATTTTAGATATCTGGGTGTTATAGTCGATAGCAACCTAAGCTGGTCTTCGCATATCTCTGCCATGAAAGTTTATTTGCTAGCACTTGTTCGCTCTTTTTATCGCCTTCGAAAACTATGCGCAACCAGTGCACTGAAAATGATGTACTATGAACTTGTACAGTCTAAACTTCAAAATGGCATATGTTGCTGGGGCAGTGGATATTCTAGTAAAATTCGACCACTCTTAATTTTGCAGAAGTGTCTTATACGTAGAGTTTGTAATGCTAGCCGTTTAACGCAATCTATGAATCTCTTTAGAAATTAAATATTCTACCTGTAAGACACTTGTACTACTTTAAAGTTCTAAAAATTTTTTTTTATGAGAAGTGGTTATTTACGAAGTCCAATATACACTTCTCTCATGCTAAGAAGCAATTCTAATTCAAATGTTGCTGTTCCTGCCTCACGCACAACTCTGTATCGAAACTTCTATACCATAGTACCATGTATGATTTTCAATAAGCTTCCCGAAGATATACAAAAGATTCGAAGAATTAGCGTCTTCCTAAAGCTAGTAAAATTATGGCTTCTTGGATTGAACCATGACGATATTGAAGTTCTGTTACGGCCTATCACATAATCGGCCTTCTACTTAAAAATTTTGCAACGTATTTTCTTTTTTAGTTCCTACTGCTTTTTACCTTTTTAATTTTAAAATTTTTTAGTTTTTTAATTTTCTCATTTTTAAGTTGCTTGCTGTGAAATGTAGCGATGTATCTTTTTTATACCCAGGGTACTAGTACTAGTACAAGGGTATTATAACTTTGTTGGGATAACGGTCGGTTGTACAGGTATAAAGGAATCAAGATAGATATAGACTTCCATATATCAATATGATCAGGATCGAAAAAAATTTGATTGAGCCATGTCCGTCCGTCTGTCTGTCCGTCCGTCTGTCCGTTAACACGATAACTTGAGCAAATAATGAGATATCTTCACCAAATTCGGCATGCTTACTTATTTGGGTTCAGAATAGATTGGTATTGAAAATGGGTAAAATCGGACCATAACCTCTCTCCTTTTTCGATATCGAAAATTTCGAAAAACGTATAAAACGGGTTAATTCAATATCAGAAGCAGCTACAATGATACAATTTGTAATATGTATTGATTTAGATGTTCTAAGGCCGATTTTATCAAATTTTTTGAAAAGGGGCGTGATACCGCCCTCATATATTTGAAGAAATTTTCAAATTTTGACCCTCAATAACTTCAGAACAGTTTGCGGTAGTATAACGAAACTTTGTAGTGGGCATACTATTGTTGTGTTAAATTCAGCTATAGAAAATAAACGAAATCGCTTGGCGACCACGCCTACTTTTTCATAAAAGTTATATTGAAAGGAGGTGGAAATATTGAAAAGTCCATATCTAATGAACTGATACAGCTACAATAATATAATTTGGTACATACATCAATTTTCATATTCTTTACATTATTTTTGTAAAATTTTGGAAATTGGGCGTGGCACCGCCCACTTATGAGGCACGCAATTTTCAAATTCGACTGCTAATAACTTCAGAACGGTGTGAGATAGATTTACAAAACTAGGTACCAGGCATGTTATGTTTATGTAGAGTACTACCACAGAAAATAAGAAAAAGCGGTGAACGACCACGCCTCTTTTTGGACTAAAGTTCTCTAAACTAGAGTTAGGATACACTTGATGATGTTATTAGTGTTGTTTGACGGTTTTTTGGTAATATTTTGGAAAATCGGCGTGGCACCGCCCACAAGTGAATAAACAAAATATCAACATTTCACTATTAACAAGCCACTGTGAAAGTATCATAACTATCTGCAATGAAAACTGATCTTCAAATAGGGACAAACAACATAATAATCCGTGGGCGTGCCACCACCCACTTTTTTAAAATTATGTAAATATTGATTAATGGACACATATATCCGTATATCAAAAATTTCACAAAAAACGTTAATAGTTATGGGCATGGCACGCCTTATTTTCCAAAGTTATATATAGGACATGGTATAACCCTTGAAAAGATCGATTGAGTACTTTTGGCTCATGTAAGCGGTTAAAGCTTTATAAGCAAGGGGCGTGGTCGCGCCCCCCAAATACGCTATTGTTTAGGCTCGGAATAGACTTCCTTACTTGTTTTAAATTTAAGTTTCTCATATTATTTACTTTTACAGTAACATTTTAGTTTATTGATTTCATTTTATTTTAATTTAATTTCTTTTGTTTCGTTCGATTGATTTAATTAACTTTTTTGATTTAATTTTTTTTTTACATATTTACATATTTTTTTTACTTTATTTTCTTTTACTTTATATTTTTTTATTTATGCTGTTTTATTCATCTTTTTTGCCATTCTATTTTATTTTGTTTTTATTTCTGTTCACTTTATTTATTTCATTTTAAATTTTTAGTGTTTGATTAAATTTAAATTTATTTTATAATTTTTTTAGATTTTATTTTATAATATTTTTAATTCTATTTTATTTTGCTGACTTCATTGCCAATTTTTTGTTTCAATTTATTTATTTTTTTTTGGCTGGACTATTGATTTTTATTTTCTGTTATATTTAATATTTAAATTAAATTCGTTTTTTACTTAATTTTTTTTACTATGCTCTATTTGTTTTTTTTTTTAATTTTTTTTAATATATTTTTTTATTTATTTCTTTTTTCATTGTTTTGTTTTCTTATCTCCATTTTTTTGTTTACTTTGTTTACTTTATTTATGTTTTTATGTTTTAATTGTTATACCTTTCATGAACATGAAATGGTATTATAACTTTCGTCCGATGTTTGTAAGTATGAGAAGAAGAAGAGATAGACCCACTATTAAGCATACCGAAATGATCAGGGCGATGAGGCGAGTTGATTTAGCCATGTCCGTCTGTCCGTCCGTCCGTCCGTCTGTTTGAACGCAAACTAGTCCCTCAGTTTTAGAGATATCTCGATGAAATTTTGCAAGCAGTCGCCATTTTGCTTAGGATTAATCATTTGTCGGAACCAGCATGATCGGACCCATACAAGGCATAGCTCCCATACAATCGATTGTTCCGATAAATGGGTTTTGGCCTATAACTCTTGCAATTCAAAAGATAGGAACGTAAAATTTTGCAAGTTTAGTACATATTGTATTTGTAACGTGTGTAGTGAAAATGACTCAGATCGGACCAACATGACATATAGCTCCCATATAATCGATAGCTTCGATAAATGCATTTTGGGCTATCAATTTTGCAGTTAAAGAGCTAGGAACGTTAAACTTTGCACGTTTGCTACATATTATACATGTAACATATGTAGGCAAAATCAGCAAGATCGGACCAACATAACGTACAGCTCCCATACAATCGATTGTTCCGATATGTGTGGTTTGGCATTCATGAAAGGTATAAAGCCTTCGGCACAACCGAAGACAGCCCTTTCCTTACTTGTTTCATTTAATTTCATTTTCTATATTTTACATTACTTTTTTTTATATTTTTCATAATATATACTTTTACTGTAAACAACTTTCACCTATTAATTTAATTTCGTTTCATATTTAACAGAATACAACAACGAACTTAACGGAATACAGCAACTACATACAATACACATTCATACATACATAAATACAAAGAACGGTAAGTGAAAAAATTCTTTGTTACAATTTATTTATTTTTTTTGTTGTTGCACTATTGATTTTTATTTTCTGTTATATTCAATTTATAAATTAAATAAATTTTTTAATTATTTTTTTTACTATGCTCTATCTGTTTTTTTTTTAATTTTTTTGTTTTCTTATTTAAATTTTTTTTTTTACTTTGTTTACTTTATTTATGCTTTTATTGTTTACTTAATGTTTTATCATTTACTTCATCTTTTTTTTTAATATTATTTTACATTGAATTTTTTTTGTTTCAGTTTTTTTTTATATTTGTTTTGTAACTAAATTTTTTTGCTGCATTTGCTTTCTATTTTTGAAATTATTCTTATTGTTTGTACATATTTTATTTTGTTTCCAATAATTTGTTTTATTTGTTTTTATATGTATAACATTTTTTTTTAATTTATGCATTATATTTTTATTTATTGATTTATTTTTTGTTATGATAGTTTTGTTTACTTTGTTTAATTTTTTGTTTTTAGTTTTTCTATTTTACTTTAACTAATTTTTTTTAAATTTGGTTTATTTTATATGTTTTATTTTACTTTCTTTTGTTTTCTTCAATTAATTAATTTTAGTTTTCCGTCTAAGCTATTTTGTCATCTAAGCTACTTTCCGTTCTTTTATTTATATTTCATTAACATTTAATTACTTTTTTTTATTTATATTTTATTAACATTTAATTACTTTTTTTTTGATAGTTTAATTTACTTCATATTATTATTTTTCTTCTTCTTTCTTTTCTTTCATTGAATTCATTTATTTTAATTTTGTTATCTGTTTTATGTTTTTTATTTTTTATACCATTTTATTTACTGTTCATTTAATTTCATTTTCTATATTTTACATTACTGTATTTTATATATTTCAAAATATATACTTTTACTGTAAACTACTTTCACCTATTAATTTAATTTCATTTCATATTTAACAGAATACAACAACGAATTCAACGAAATACAACAACTACATACAATACACATTGTTATGGTCTACTTCGAACTCATAGTCATTTCCCTTTATTGAATTTTATTGGTATGACTCACTGCGGTTGGATAGGTGACAGTTTAGGTTCACCCTGCGGTTTGACATAAATCGATAGATTCTGGGAAGTGGCGTGATTTTTGCCGAGGTGGCAGCACCATAAAATGGAAAAAGGCACCAATAACGGAACTTTTAATTTCCAGACAAACAAGTGCTTGGTGTGTTCTCGGTGTGGCCAGAAATAAATAGTAGGGTAAACCAGATTGCCCGAAAAATGACAGTGAATTAAATGGGCATTTGACATAAGTAAATATCATTTATTTCTTGTAGGGGAAATTAACGTATATCATCGGGTAACTTATATTAATTCATCAATTAGTAGGGTGGGAGACACATGGAATCCGTCCTGATTCCTGACCCTGACTCGATGAATAACTCATTATATCGCCAAAACAAGGTGCAACCAAAATGGACAATAAGTATTAGTAATTGGTAAAAAGCATTTGTAAGGTGGGAGTTTAACCATTTTAACGGCGTCAATATTCGTGTATTATAGTATTATCCTTGGCAGGGTCGGATAAGGAGTTTCATGTGTCTCCTATCCTGAAACCCAGTAACGTCGGGTTCCGCGGACCACCAAGGGAACACACCAAACACAAGTTCTAGAACCTTCCTTTTTTCGCGCGCCAACGAAAGCGTGCCTTTAGGGTTCGGACTTAATAAAATTTGTAGCAATTTTAATACCTAATGCACTTTATGCAAATCTACTCCGCTTTATGCTCCCATTTAATATTACCATAATATGATTTTTTTTGTTGATAAGTTAAATTTTTCTCTGACTTCAAACTTTCCCGTAAGATAATTATTCATCTTTAACCTTCTGTAATTTCAACTCTTGTTCCATACGTGAAAATTCACTTTTACTAAAACTAACTAAAGAGCAAAAAGTAGTAGAAATAAAAGTACTAAATTCCTTTTTCTTTAAAGTCTTAAAATAAAAGTGTAATCACCGAACTTTCAATTTTAAGAAATTTCTACGGGTCAAATCTCTTAAAACCTACTATCAGGAAGTAACATTTAATTTAATAACATATTGTGCTCTTTTTTTTGTTTCGGAAACCGGACTGTACTTCTACCAATTTGGCAGTACAAAAAAGTATCTAAAATAGTAACAGAAGTCCGAACCCTGATGGCAACCACCAATCGGAGTGGCAACGATCACGCCACCTCGAGCAGGATAGCGGAAATTTTCCAATGCGCAGTCGCCATCGCAAAAAAATTCCATTACCATAGCGACATTCGCCTGACAATTCCTTCCTTTTAAATGTACGGTGGTTTTAAAGGCGAGCGGACGTGCGACATTAAAAGGTGTATTCGTGTGTGCAAAATTTTTATTATCACAAATATGAAAAAGTAAAAAGTCAAACCAAGCAAAATTGCTCAGACTATACCTAAGCGCGGTAGGATAGTGATAATTGACGGTGTGCCTATTATCAGAATAACTACGGTGAACATTTAAAATTCTATTGAAAAACTCGCGGTGGGTGAAAATTTGTGAAAATTATAATACGAAGTGATAAAAACCAAAGAATTTGCAGTGAAATTGCATTTTTCAACGTAATTCTATACAAAGATAGTTTTTTTAAAAAAAAAAATAAATTCCGATTATTACGAATTTTCGAAAATTAAAGAAATCTAATTTCTCACAAGTAAAGTGCACATACATATATGTGAGTGTTAATAGCGACACATAAACATACGAAATAAACCTTTTTTTTTTCGTATTAGCATTATTTACTGTTTGTGAAATTTATAACCCGCCAAATTCTTAAAGACAAAACAACGAATTGGTGTGGGCAGAAGTGAATTTCGGCATAAAAATAATCCAAAACCAACAACGTCTGTGTTTGCGTGTTTGGCGTTCGTGCATGGGGGTATTAACGACCACAGTGGAAAACGCATAATAGCGAAGGCCTTAGTAGCCAGTGCTATATAAACTTTTGTTAGCTATAGTTTTTTTTAAACTTAGCTATCAATATTAATAATAATAATAATAAAACGCATAATGGTCAATTCGAATAACCGGTAACAGCACCTGCAACAACAACAGCACGATACCTACCACCACCTAAACCGGCAAATACCAACAGTAACCACCATTGCAAAAGGCCCCGGCGGCAACAAAAACCAACACCAGCTACAAGTTACGTTTCGGTAAGTTTTATAGCAAAACGTTCTTCCCTTTAAAATTGGGTTTTTTTTTTATATTAGTTGCTTGTTATTTGCAGTTTTATTAATTTCTTGTTATTTGCACTAGGTCTGTGCGCCCCACCAGCGCTCACATCGTCGCGCATACGAACGCGTGCCACAACAGCGCGCAACCATTTGACGCACCTCAACAGCGCTACCCCATCGCGCGCCCTACCATCGCATCGCGCGCCACCATTGTTGCAGCGCACCATCATTGCGCGCGCCACTACAACAGCGCGACTATTCAGCGCTACCATTGCATCATCATTGCGCACGCCACTACAATAGCGCATAATCATCATCGCGCGCGCTACCATCTGCACTTACCCACATCGCGCGCCACCATTGTAACAGCGCACCATCATCGCGCGCGCCACTACAACAGCGCGGCGCCATCGCAACACTACCAGCATTTACCATCGCACGCGCCACTACAATAACGCGCCACTATCGCATGCCGCGTCCAGCCAGCATCAACAACAAACACCAGCAATAACAATAGCGGGGGCCGACCTCTCATAGGCCCACCGTATTGAAACACCAGTAGCAACCGGTCACAACAACCGGCAACGACAACAGCGGGGGCCGACCTCATATAGGCCCAACGCACTGAACCAGCGTAACTACCAGCAATAACAACAGCGGGGGCCGACCTCTTATAGGCCAACCGTATTGAACTAGCAGCGGCAACACCGGTTCCAACAACCAGCCATACCAACCAGCATTGATGATAGCGGGGGCCGCCCTGATATAGGCCCGCCGCATTAAACTAACAACAACAGCGGGGGCCGACCTCTTATAGGCCAACCGTATTGAACTAGCAGCGGCAACACCGGTTCCAACAACCAGCCATACCAACCAGCATTGATGATAGCGGGGGCCGCCCTGATATAGGCCCGCCGCATTAAACTAACAACAACAGCGGGGCCGCCCTCATATAGGTCGCCGCCCAACACCAACAACCAGCGTAACCACCAACAGTGACGATAACAACCGCCCTCATATAGGCCCGCCGTCCAACCAGCACTAACAACAACAGTAGCGCCCAAGTGAACGGGCTACTGTAACACCAGCAACGACAACAGCAGGGGCCGCCCTAATGTAGGCCCGCTGCATATATACACCAGCAGTGACAACAGCGAGGGCCGCCCTATTATAGGCCCGCCGCGGAAATACCAACAACAACAACAGTAGCGCCCCACCAGTGGCCTACGGACCAAATGGGTGAGAGCTAACCAATGTAGTTGTAGCTTTTCTTTTTTTTTATATATACATATGCACATTTACCTAAATAAAGAAACGATACGTAGAATAAAATAAAATTCGAAATTAAAATACGTAAACTCAAACAAATTTAAATACATAGAAAAAAACTTTGAAATAAAAATATATATATTTTAAAATTATAATATAGTAAAAGGAAGGAAGTATAGGAGGGTTTAATTTAAATAATTAATTAAACTAAACTTGATAGATTTAACTAAATTAAGTAAAGAAATTTTGATATAAACAGAAGAAAACAAAAATTTAATGTATCGAAATATAGAATAGGAGATAGGGAAAACCAATATGAACTAAAATGAGGAAAAATTTATTGAAATTAAAGTAACTTGGAATTTCATAAAATAGAATTAAAAACAATACATAAGATAGGATAGGATAAAATACATAAAATAAAATATACTTAAAAATACCTTAATATAAAATAAGATGAAATAAAATAAATAAAATAAAATAAAATAAATAACATAAAATAGAACAAACTATGTATCCTAAGACAGAACTAAATACATAAAATAAAAATAAATTTAAATACATAAAATAAAATAAATTTCACTAAATAAACAAAATAGGTTACACTAAATACCTAAAAATATATTTTAATACAACTAAACCAAATACATAATTAAATAAACAAACTACAATTATAACAAATTAAAGGCCGCCAATAAAATAACAATAATAAATAAATAGACAAATAACATAACAATAACAATAATAATGTACATATAGCTAAAGAAGCAAGAAAAGTAAAATACATTGACCTAAGTTTAGTAAAAATGTGATTTGTAACGAAAAAGCAAAGAAAGTTAGATAGGGATATCATTTACAACAAAAAAAAGGAGAAGAAGAAAGAAAAGTAAATTAATTAAAAGTAATTGAACTAAATGAAATGGTTTTTTTATGAAAATTTTTTTTTTTTTAATTTTTCTTTAGCAGTTAAGTAATGAATTATAAATAAAAATTGTATTAAAATGGGAGTGCTGACGTCTCCGTTTATTTAGAAGGCGTAGGATTTTTTGGTAAGGGGCCATCGATATTAGGTGCATCGATGGCCATGGATGAGGGTGGGCCAAGCACCGGGCGTCGCAACAACACCCGCGGCGCCCCCTTTTATGTTCGGCCTTATTTTTGCTTTATTGTTTATTTAATTTCTTTTTCAGCTGTGGTAATCGGTCGATTCCGATTCGTTTGATTTTCAGGGTTTTTTTTTTTCGAACTTACTGGGTTTTTTTTTGTTACCATTCGACTTATTTAAATGCTTATTTTTCGGTTAGTTTTCAGTTCATTTTGAATTTATTTCGTTTTAACAGTTTCGGTTTGAATTTTGATTTAAAATTTTAGTTGCCCATTTTATTTTGAGTTTTTGAATTTTTGAATGTTTAAATGTCAACGGTCTGTCCGTGGCATCCGGGTTTAACCGGATGTTGTTTTAAACGTAACGCGTTTAAAAGGCATGATTTTGACCTTTTCTCTGTTTATGGCGCAGGACGGTAAGGTTGGCAAGAGCACACCCTAGCCGACATGACTAGCCACAGTGCACCATTGATATCATGCCGACCGCCTTCCTTACTGCTCCATTTTGATGCGTTTTCCATAACAGATGGCGCCCAACGTTTTGCTTGCGGGGTCCGTAACATATGGCGCCCAGCAATCCATAACAGATGGCGCCCAACGTGGTACCTGAGGCGCTGGCCTCGGTGACTCTTCTGGTCAGTTTGTGAGGTTTCACCATTTCGTATGTCCCAGGTAGGCAGGCCCAGTAGCCGCCACCTGCGTTCCGACGGGATGGTGGGACCGATCAAGTTGTCCGGATGAGTCTTCGGGATCAGTAGCTGAGGGCTCCACGAGACTTCACGTCATGTCCACCGGATGTTCTGCATTTCACCCGGTGAGGTAGTGCTAAACGCACTTAGTTTTTTTGTAATATACATTTTTTGTCCGATGTCGGCTTCGGGAAAAATAAATATGTCCGCTAAGTGGGGTTTAGAGTTTTAGGGATTTTTAACTTTTTGTTTTGCCGAACGTGTTGTTTCGTTTTGTCTTTGTTTTTTTTGCATGTATTTTTTTTCTTGTGTAGGTATCTCCACTCCTCTAACCAGTCTCAGGTGGCAGCCTTCAGCAGCCCCTGCATTGCGGAAGGAGGAGTGGGGAACTGAATAACCCCCTTTTTCAACTGCGCAAGTCTGGGGAAATGCGGTATCTAGCTGCATCCTTTCATTGCGGCGCAGCTGAGGAGGGGTAGAACAGATTTTCAGTTTTTTTTGTCATTTTCGGTCTACAGTGCCTCGGCAAGTCTCAGGTGGCAGCCTTTAGCAGCCCCTGCATTGCGGTCGAGAGTACTGTAGTCCAAATAAGTTAAACTTTTTTTTTCAAAATTTTCGCCATGGTATACCCATATGTCTCAGGGCGAGGTGTCCTTAAGACCACCCCTGCATTGCGGTAGGTGTACCTGGATATGTCCTTGTCAAATGTTTTATGTTTATTTTTTTTTCAATTATACCTATGCCTACTAATGATGGGATGCCAGCATTCCCATTGAACATTTAAATACATATACATACATTTTTCAAACAACATATCGTATTTCATTGCTTTTTGACTTTCAAACGCATATTTCCTAATCAAACTTTCTTTCAGCGTATATTGTACACGTATATATATATTTTTTTTTTAAACCTTTATTATATATTTTTTTTTTCTCGGAAAAGTCGTTACGATTAGCGACTTAAGATTTGATAGACATTATTATTGCTTTTCTTTTTTTTTGCGAATCATCGGTATTATAGGGTAGGGAGGGTGAATTTTGACTTTGTGCCTTCCAACCGCCCCTTGTAACCGAAACCAATACTTAAACATTTTTTTTTATTGACCGATTTTTTTTTAGTTCCTAGTAGACATGGAACAGTCAGCTGAACGCATGACTACTAGAAATTCTACGCGAGGAAGTGGGGGTAAACCTAGAGGTCAGGGTAGAGGGGCATTTCCAAAACAGCCCACAAATCGGCCTTTAGTGATGCATTCTCCAGTAGGTAGTCCGGGTAGAGGAGATCCGACCGGGACAGTTTTGAACCCTGCTTCCAACCACAAGATGGTTAGACCAGCTAGTACTAATATCCTTGACTCGTCCATGGCCGCAGACCCCATGCATAATATTTTTGACCCTTCGACTAACGTGTTGACAGGTATACAGGAGGAATCTGGATTTTTGCTACAAAACTCTACTCTTAGCACTTTAGGTGATAGGCGAACTCCGCGGAATATTGTCGAGGCCCCTCCTGAAGACTTTTATGTTCGGCCTTATTTTTGCTTTATTGTTTATTTAATTTCTTTTTCAGCTGTGGTAATCGGTCGATTCCGATTCGTTTGATTTTCAGGGTTTTTTTTTTTCGAACTTACTGGGTTTTTTTTTGTTACCATTCGACTTATTTAAATGCTTATTTTTCGGTTAGTTTTCAGTTCATTTTGAATTTATTTCGTTTTAACAGTTTCGGTTTGAATTTTGATTTAAAATTTTAGTTGCCCATTTTATTTTGAGTTTTTGAATTTTTGAATGTTTAAATGTCAACGGTCTGTCCGTGGCATCCGGGTTTAACCGGATGTTGTTTTAAACGTAACGCGTTTAAAAGGCATGATTTTGACCTTTTCTCTGTTTATGGCGCAGGACGGTAAGGTTGGCAAGAGCCCACCCTAGCCGACATGACTAGCCACAGTGCACCATTGATATCATGCCGACCGCCTTCCTTACTGCTCCATTTTGATGCGTTTTCCATAACAGATGGCGCCCAACGTTTTGCTTGCGGGGTCCGTAACATATGGCGCCCAGCAATCCATAACAGATGGCGCCCAACGTGGTACCTGAGGCGCTGGCCTCGGTGACTCTTCTGGTCAGTTTGTGAGGTTTCACCATTTCGTATGTCCCAGGTAGGCAGGCCCAGTAGCCGCCACCTGCGTTCCGACGGGATGGTGGGACCGATCAAGTTGTCCGGATGAGTCTTCGGGATCAGTAGCTGAGGGCTCCACGAGACTTCACGTCATGTCCACCGGATGTTCTGCATTTCACCCGGTGAGGTAGTGCTAAACGCACTTAGTTTTTTTGTAATATACATTTTTTGTCCGATGTCGGCTTCGGGAAAAATAAATATGTCCGCTAAGTGGGGTTTAGAGTTTTAGGGATTTTTAACTTTTTGTTTTGCCGAACGTGTTGTTTCGTTTTGTCTTTGTTTTTTTTGCATGTATTTTTTTTCTTGTGTAGGTATCTCCACTCCTCTAACCAGTCTCAGGTGGCAGCCTTCAGCAGCCCCTGCATTGCGGAAGGAGGAGTGGGGAACTGAATAACCCCCTTTTTCAACTGCGCAAGTCTGGGGAAATGCGGTATCTAGCTGCATCCTTTCATTGCGGCGCAGCTGAGGAGGGGTAGAACAGATTTTCAGTTTTTTTTGTCATTTTCGGTCTACAGTGCCTCGGCAAGTCTCAGGTGGCAGCCTTTAGCAGCCCCTGCATTGCGGTCGAGAGTACTGTAGTCCAAATAAGTTAAACTTTTTTTTTCAAAATTTTCGCCATGGTATACCCATATGTCTCAGGGCGAGGTGTCCTTAAGACCACCCCTGCATTGCGGTAGGTGTACCTGGATATGTCCTTGTCAAATGTTTTATGTTTATTTTTTTTTCAATTATACCTATGCCTACTAATGATGGGATGTCAGCATTCCCATTGAACATTTAAATACATATACATACATTTTTCAAACAACATATCGTATTTCATTGCTTTTTGACTTTCAAACGCATATTTCCTAATCAAACTTTCTTTCAGCGTATATTGTACACGTATATATATATTTTTTTTTTTAAACCTTTATTATATATTTTTTTTTTCTCGGAAAAGTCGTTACGATTAGCGACTTAAGATTTGATAGACATTATTATTGCTTTTCTTTTTTTTTGCGAATCATCGGTATTATAGGGTAGGGAGGGTGAATTTTGACTTTGTGCCTTCCAACCGCCCCTTGTAACCGAAACCAATACTTAAACATTTTTTTTTATTGACCGATTTTTTTTTAGTTCCTAGTAGACATGGAACAGTCAGCTGAACGCATGACTACTAGAAATTCTACGCGAGGAAGTGGGGGTAAACCTAGAGGTCAGGGTAGAGGGGCATTTCCAAAACAGCCCACAAATCGGCCTTTAGTGATGCATTCTCCAGTAGGTAGTCCGGGTAGAGGAGATCCGACCGGGACAGTTTTGAACCCTGCTTCCAACCACAAGATGGTTAGACCAGCTAGTACTAATATCCTTGACTCGTCCATGGCCGCAGACCCCATGCATAATATTTTTGACCCTTCGACTAACGTGTTGACAGGTATACAGGAGGAATCTGGATTTTTGCTACAAAACTCTAGGCCTCTTAGCACTTTAGGTGATAGGCGAACTCCGCGGAATATTGTCGAGGCCCCTCCTGAAGACTCGTGGGTGAACGTGCTACATCAGCTGTTCAGGACTTCTCAGGAGGAGATGCGTAATGAAATGAGGACGATCAGGGAGAACATGGACTTACTTAACGCTGCAGTAACATCGTCGCAGGGCGGTGCGACCTATACCAGGAACACCAATAGGGATGAAAGGAACCGGGAACAGACCTTTGTTAGTAACCAAGCCAACATCGTTTCGAACAACATGGCGGTGAAACCACAGGAGTGGAAGGTCTCCTTCGATGGTACTGGGAGCGTTGCGGATTTTTTGTTTAAATTAGACACCTTATGTGAGCGGACTCAGTGTTCGGACGACCAGCTAATGGCAAGCTTTCATTTATTTCTGTCAGGGCGGGCTGAAGAATGGTACTGGCTGTTCACCAAGCAAAACCCAAACGCGAATTATCCTTTTTTGTGTTATTCTTTGAAGCGTGAGTTTGGAACATTGAAAAGTGACCACGATATCATGATGGAGATCTCAATGCGGAAGCAAAAGCTGAGTGAGTCATACGATGTGTTCCACACTGACATAGTATCACTAAACGCGCGCCTTAGAGAACCGATGTCCGAAGCCCTACTGATTGACATAATAAAACGGAACGTCAACAGTAGCTTGAAGCTTATGCTGTTCAACGCAGAGGCGAGGACATTGCATGATCTACGCGATATAGCACGAAAAGGAGAACAGGTGCTGAGGGAGAGCAAGATCCTTGGAACAACTTATACCGGACGACATGTTAATGAAGCCCGAGCAATGACACCTGATAGGAGGATGGAAGGCGAGGATTGCGAAGCTGACCCGCAGATCGAGGCGTTGGAGTATCGGCGCAATAGGAAACCGGACTATTCAGGAATCCAATGTTGGAATTGTCAAGCCATGGGGCATTCATATATATATTGTGAGGAGCCCATTAGGAACCCTTTTTGCTTTAAGTGCGGGCATAAGGGCGTGTATACCCCAAAATGTCCAAAGGACCATCGCCGGCAGGGAAACCAATATTCGAGCGAGAAGATGGGGGAAACTCGTTCGGTGCCATAGCCCCCATATCAGCCAGTGCCCGAGGAGTCGCCTCGAGTGCTGAACCAAGTGGTAGGTCCATCGCGAACAGTAACTTCCATGGAAGTGGTGAACTTTCGAGGAGTAGTGGCACTCTTGCGACGGAACAACCCAGCATTTTAGTAACTTTTCCTGATAGTTCAGATAGCTCCAATAGCTCAGACTCAGATAGTCCAGGGCCGTCAGCTCATATTTCAAAGCCAGTTCACATTTTGAAAAGTCATAGCAGAGATGTTGCTTGTCAAGCGCATTTTCCACTTAGTTTGGAACAGAGGGTTACCAGTTACGAGCTAGTTAGGTCAAGAATTTTCGGAAACAATCCAGAGTCATTCGTATCGGACGATATTGTAAGATGTAGGAAGAGATATAATAATCGAGTACAGGAGCGTAAACTTTTGCAAAGCACCACCTTAGTTCTCACCGAGGATGAAAGGCCTCTGGTGCGAATAAAAATAGAAAACAGTTTTATAGTAGGATTGCTGGACTCGGGTGCTAATGTCTCTATCCTTGGGAAGGACTGTGAAGAGTTTTTGGATTCGATCGGGCTTAAGTACCACCCACTACAGGCTTTCGTATACACGGCGGGTGGCGCCAAGCAGAAAATACTAGGTTCTGTTTCCTTACCTGTGACTTTTAAAAATATCACCAAAAAAATACGTTTTTACCTTGTTCCTTCGCTTCTTCAAGAAGCGTATTTCGGAGTTGATTTTTGGAGAGCTTTCGCGTTAGCGCCGGATATATTTCCTAGTGTAGCATGTCTAGAGATTAGCGAAGAGAAGGAACAAGAACATAATTTCCATGATTTAACAACAAAGCAGAAGGTCGAGCTGCAGAACGTAGTAGAGACGTTTCCGTCATTTGAGAAGTTAGGTCTGGGTCAAACAAAGCTAGTCGAACATCATATTGACACGGGCGACGCGGTTCCAATAAATAGCAAGCATTTCCCTCTTTCGCCACCGAGGCAAGCCGAAGCTTTTAGTGAGATAGATAGGCTGCTCGAAATGGGAGTTATCGAGGAATCGAACTCGCCGTGGTGTAGTCCTGTGGTGTTGGTCCGGAAACCAGGGAAGGTCCGGCTTTGTATTGATTCCAGAAAAGTCAACGCGGTTACCAAAAAGGACTCATACCCGTTGCCGCATATTAATGGGCTATTGAGTAGGTTGAAGGATACCCACTTCATCAGTGGTATCGACCTGAAGGACGCGTTCTTTCAAATCAAATTGACATAATCATCGAAGGAAAAGACGGCGTTCGCAGTTCCGGGGAAGCCTCTCTACCACTTCAAAGTGATGCCATTTGGGTTATGTAACGGACCGCAGACGATAAGCAGGTTAATGGACAAGGCCATTCCTTCGCGGTTGCGTGAGAATGTCTTTGTTTACTTGGATGACCTGATGGTATGCAGCACCAACTTTGAGGACCACTTGAGCTTATTAGCAGAGGTAGCAAAGTGTTTGAGGGACGCGGGCCTCACCATTAACGTAAAGAAGAGCAAATTTTGTCAGAAGGAAATTCGATATTTAGGGTACTTGATAGGTAGCGGATGCTTGAAGGTAGACCCAGGGAAGATAGAAGCAGTTAAAAGTTTTCCGATCCCGAAGTCTCCGAGGCAGGTGCGTAGGTTTGTAGGTATGGCAAATTGGTATAGGGCGTTTATTACAAATTTTGCTGATTTAGCAGGCCCTTTGACCGATTGCCTTCGGAAAAAGCTAGGTCCATTCAAACTTACCCCTGAGGCAATAGAGGCTTTCGAAAAGCTGAAGGTAGCCTTGAGCTCCGCTCCTGTCCTGGCCCAACCCGATTTCTCGAAGGAATTTGTTATTCAGTGCGATGCGTCCAAAATAGGTGTGGGTGGTATGCTATCCAGGTCGACGACGAGGGCGCTGAGCATCCAATAGCGTTTGTTTCAAAGAAGCTTAACAATGCTCAGCGCAATTATACCGTGACCGAGCTGGAATGCCTAGCAGCCATAGTCAGTGTCAAACGCTTTCGTCCATACATTGAGGGTCTGCCTTTTCGTATTATTACAGACCATTCGAGCCTCAAGTGGTTGATGACTCAAAAGGATTTGAGTGGTAGGTTAGCTAGGTGGTCGCTTCTGCTTCAAAGATATGACTTTCAAATGGAACATCGCAAGGGAACCCTGAATATTGTACCGGATGCTCTATCGCGCTTCGATGTAGACGCGCTGACCTATCCGAGCACACCTCACGAAATAGATTTAGAGTGCCCAGAATTTGCAAGTGCCGAATATGTGGATCTAGTCCGAACCATTTTAGATAACAAAGAGGCACTGCCGGATTTACGTGTAAACGAGGGCGTAGTTTTCAAGAGGGTTAAATTTCGTAAGGGTGTGGAGGATGAGGAGCATTCGCTATGGCGGTTATGGTTACCGACTGGGTTGATGAAGGAGGCAATACGACTTGCGCACGATGCGAACAGGAGCTACCACGGAGGATGGCAGAAAACTTTGGAGCGCGTTCGGCAGAAATACTTCTGGCCAAGCCAAGCTAAGGACGTCCGGGAGTATGTACGCAAGTGCGACATTTGCAAAGCGGTAAAAGCAACGAATCAACAAGCCAGGCCACCCATAGCGAATACTTTTACTTCGGAAAGACCATTTCAGCGGTTCTACTGCGATTTCCTGGGGCAATATCCGAGATCGAAGCGTCGAAATCAATTCCTTTTCATTTTATTGGACCATTTTTCAAAGTATGTTTGGGTGAAGCCCATGCAGAGAGCGACGACGGTGAACGTTATGAATTACTTCACTTCTGAAATTTTTCCAACTGTAGGGGTCCCTCAGTATATCCACAGCGACAACGGTAGACAGTTTATCTCAAAGGATATGAAGCAATTTTTAGAGAGTTTCGGGGTAACCCATATTAAGACAGGGCTATACTCACCGCAGGCTAACGCATCGGATCGCGTAAATAGGGAGATTGTTTCAAAAATAAGAGTTTTTCTGAAGGATAAACAGGATCATACTGACTGGGATAGGCATATACCCGAAATACTTTCAGTTTTAAGAAGTGACTTTCATACCTCAATTCAGTGCTCTCCATACTTTGCATTATACGGTCAGAACATGATTCAACATGCATCTGCATACAACATATTAGATAAACTCGGCGCTCTGGCGCAAGATGAAATCACAATAGTAGCTAGGACTGATAAATTGTCAAATGTTCGCGAGAAAATTCGTAGAAATTTAGATGCAGCAAAAGATAGGGCAGTAAGAGTATATAACAAACGCTCTAGACTAGTGAACTATAGGGAAGGTCAGGAGGTTTTTAGGAAAAATTTTGCTTTGAGTAACTTTAAACAAGGCATAAACGCCAAATTCCTGCCGAAATATTTTAAGTGTCGAGTCCGTCGAAAAATAGGCAATGCGTTGTATGACTTGGAGGATCTGACGGGGAAATTGATAGGGCGTTTCCATGCTTCGGATATTCGTCCCGAATAACCAGAATTTGGACATTTTTTATTATTATTTTTTTTCTCAACCTTGTATTTCCATCTAGGCGTTTTGGCAGTCGGGGACAACTCGCCCAGTATTCTCCCCGAGCATTGAACCAGAAGGGAGTCCACATGTGCTTCCACAGGGAGCAGTGGATAACCTGGCAATCCTGAGTTCTCCATAATCAAAATGTCTACCGGATGAATATTTATCGAATATGAAACCCGCTTCTCCGGTTCTTTTTCTTTAACCCTCCGTGGGGGTGAAACCACTGGAACTATCTCTTTCGGAGTTTTGACGAGTTCTCCAATAACAAATGTCTACCGCCGCGAAGCATGTTAACTAAGAAACAAAATTAAATTCTCCGTTTTTCTCAAGCCTAACTTCTGTGGGGGCCAAGCCACTATAAAAACTTCTCTTCGCCGCAATGCGTTTTGAACTACGAAACAAAATACTTCAAATTTATCTCCTTACTGGCGGATCTTCTGTGCCCGGCTAGCTTGTGGTAGAACTAGAGACTCTTATCTAGGGGTGAGTCGTGCCCCACGTTTCCTTTTTTTTTTTTCGAAATGGCTTTCTTGCAAGTATACCTTTTTCCTGTTCGCTTCATTGACCGGTCTTCGAAGCGAAGCAGGTCTGTTATGGTCTACTTCTAACTCATAGTCATTTCCCTTTATTGAATTTGATTGGTATGACTCACTGCGGTTGGATAGGTGACAGTTTAGGTTCACCCTGCGGTTTGACATAAATCGATAGATTCTGGGAAGTGGCGTGATTTTTGCCGAGGTGGCAGCACCAAATGTTCCATAAAATGGAAAAAGGCACCAATAACGGAACTTTTAATTTCCAGACAAACAAGTGCTTGGTGTGTTCTCGGTGTGGCCAGAAATAAATAGTAGGGTAAACCAGATTGCCCGAAAAATGACAGTGAATTAAATGGGCATTTGACATAAGTAAATATCATTTATTTCTTGTAGGGGAAATTAACGTATATCATCGGGTAACTTATATTAATTCATCAATTAGTAGGGTGGGAGACACATGGAATCCGTCCTGATTCCTGACCCTGACTCGATGAATAACTCATTATATCGCCAAAACAAGGTGCAACCAAAATGGACAATAAGTATTAGTAATTGGTAAAAAGCATTTGTAAGGTGGGAGTTTAACCATTTTAACGGCGTCAATATTCGTGTATTATAGTATTATCCTTGGCAGGGTCGGATAAGGAGTTTCATGTGTATCCTATCCTGATACCCAGTAACGTCGGGTTCCGCGGACCACCAAGGGAACACACCAAACACAAGTTCTAGAACCTTCCTTTTTCGCGCGCCAACGAAAGCGTGCCTTTAGGGTTCGGACTTAATAAAATTTGTAGCAATTTTAATACCTAATGCACTTTATGCAAATCTACTCCGCTTTATGCTCCCATTTAATATTACCATAATATGATTTTTTTTGTTGATAAGTTAAATTTTTCTCTGACTTCAAACTTTCCCGTAAGATAATTATTCATCTTTAACCTTCTGTAATTTCAACTCTTGTTCCATACGTGAAAATTCACTTTTACTAAAACTAACTAAAGAGCAAAAAGTAGTAGAAATAAAAGTACTAAATTCCTTTTTCTTTAAAGTCTTAAAATAAAAGTGTAATCACCGAACTTTCAATTTTAAGAAATTTCTACGGGTCAAATCTCTTAAAACCTACTATCAGAAAGTAACATTTAATTTAATAACATATTGTGCTCTTTTTTTTGTTTCGGAAACCGGACTGTACTTCTACCAATTTGGCAGTACAAAAAAGTATCTAAAATAGTAACAGAAGTCCGAACCCTGATGGCAACCACCAATCGGAGTGGCAACGACCACGCCACCTCGAGCAGGATAGCGGAAATTTTCCAATGCGCAGTCGCCATCGCAAAAAAATTCCATTACCATAGCGACATTCGCCTGACAATTCCTTCCTTTTAAATGTACGGTGGTTTTAAAGGCGAGCGGACGTGCGACATTAAAAGGTGATTCGTGTGTGCAAAATTTTTATTATCACAAATATGAAAAAGTAAAAAGTCAAACCAAGCAAAATTGCTCAGACTATACCTAAGCGCGGTAGGATAGTGATAATTGACGGTGTGCCTATTATCAGAATAACTACGGTGAACATTTAAAATTCTATTGAAAAACTCGCGGTGGGTGAAAATTATAATACGAAGTGATAAAAACCAAAGAATTTGCAGTGAAATTGCATTTTTCAACGTAATTCTATACAAAGATAGTTTTTTTAAAAAAAAAAAAAAAAAATCCGATTATTACGAATTTTCGAAAATTAAAGAAATCTAATTTCTCACAAGTAAAGTGCACATACATATATGTGAGTGTTAATAGCGACACATAAACATACGAAATAAACCTTTTTTTTCGTATTAGCATTATTTACTGTTTGTGAAATTTATAACCCGCCAAATTCTTAAAGACAAAACAACGAATTGGTGTGGGCAGAAGTGAATTTCGGCATAAAAATAATCCAAAACCAACAACGTCTGTGTTTGCGTGTTTGGCGTTCGTGCATGGGGGTATTAACGACCACAGTGGAAAACGCATAATAGCGAAGGCCTTAGTAGCCAGTGCTATATAAACTTTTGTTAGCTATAGTTTTTTTTAAACTTAGCTATCAATATTAATAATAATAATAGTAAAACGCATAATGGTCAATTCGAATAACCGGTAACAGCACCTGCAACAACAACAGCACGATACCTACCACCACCTAAACCGGCAAATACCAACAGTAACCACCATTGCAAAAGGCCCCGGCGGCAACAAAAACCAACACCAGCTACAAGTTACGTTTCGGTAAGTTTTATAGCAAAACGTTCTTCAATTTAAAATTGGGTTTTTTTTTTATATTAGTTGCTTGTTATTTGCAGTTTTATTAATTTCTTGTTATTTGCACTAGGTCTGTGCGCCCCACCAGCGCTCACATCGTCGCGCATACGAACGCGTGCCACAACAGCGCGCAACCATTTGACGCACCTCAACAGCGCTACCCCATCGCGCGCCCTACCATCGCATCGCGCGCCACCATTGTTGCAGCGCACCATCATTGCGCGCGCCACTACAACAGCGCGACTATTCAGCGCCACCATTGCATAATCATTGCGCACGCCACTACAATAGCGCATAATCATCATCGCGCGCGCTACCATCTCCACTTACCCACATCGCGCGCCACCATTGTAACAGCGCACCATCATCGCGCGCGCCACTACAACAGCGCGGCGCCATCGCAACACTACCAGCATTTACCATCGCACGCGCCACTACAATAACGCGCCACTATCGCATGCCGCGTCCAGCCAGCATCAACAACAAACACCAGCAATAACAATAGCGGGGGCCGACCTCTCATAGGCCCACCGTATTGAAACACCAGTAGCAACCGGTCACAACAACCGGCAACGACAACAGCGGGGGCCGACCTCATATAGGCCCAACGCACTGAACCAGCGTAACTACCAGCAATAACAACAGCGGGGGCCGACCTCTTATAGGCCAACCGTATTGAACTAGCAGCGGCAACACCGGTTGCAACAACCAGCCATACCAACCAGCATTGATGAGAGCGGGGGCCGCCCTGATATAGGCCCGTCGCATTAAACTAGCAACAACAGCGGGGGACGACCTCTTATAGGCCAACCGTATTGAACTAGCAGCGGCAACACCGGTTCCAACAACCAGCCATACCAACCAGCATTGATGATAGCGGGGGCCGCCCTGATATAGGCCCGCCGCATTAAACTAACAACAACAGCGGGGCCGCCCTCATATAGGTCGCCGCCCAACACCAACAACCAGCGTAACCACCAACAGTGACGATAACGGGGGCCGCCCTCATATAGGCCCGCCGTCCAACCAGCAACGACAACAGCAGGGGCCGCCCTAATGTAGGCCCGCTGCATATATACACCAGCAGTGACAACAGCGAGGGCCGCCCTATTATAGGCCCGCCGCGCAAATACCAACAACAACAACAGTAGCGCCCCACCAGTGGCCTACGGACCAAATGGGTGAGAGCTAACCAATGTAGTTGTAGCTTTTCTTTTTTTTTATATATACATATGCACATTTACCTAAATAAAGAAACGTTACGTAGAATAAAATAAAATTCGAAATTAAAATACGTAAACTTAAACAAATTTAAATACATAGAAAAAAACTTTGAAATAAAAATATATATATTTTAAAATTATAATATAGTAAAAGGAAGGAAGTATAGGAGGGTTTAATTTAAATAATTAATTAATTAATTAAACTAAACTTGATAGATTTAACTAAATTAAGTAAAGAAATTTTGATATAAACAGAAGAAAACAAAAATTTAATGTATCGAAATATAGAATAGGAGATAGGGAAAACCAATATGAACTAAAATGAGGAAAAATTTATTGAAATTAAAGTAACTTGGAATTTCATAAAATAGAATTAAAACAATACATAAGATAGGATAGGATAAAATACATAAAATAAAATATACTTAAAAATACCTTAATATAAAATAAGATGAAATAAAATAAATAAAATAAAATAAAATAAATAACATAAAATAGAACAAACTATGTATCCTAAGACAGAACTAAATACATAAAATAAAAATAAATTTAAATACATAAAATAAAATAAATTTCACTAAATAAACAAAATAGGTTACACTAAATACCTAAAAATATATTTTAATACAACTAAACCAAATACATAATTAAATAAACAAACTACAATTATAACAAATTAAAGGCCGCCAATAAAATAACAATAATAAATAAATAGACAAATAACATAACAATAACAATAATAATGTAACAATAAAATCAGGAAAACAGAACAACAACAAACACCAGCAATAACAATAGCGGGGGCCGACCTCTCATAGGCCCACCGTATTGAAACACCAGTAGCAACCGGTCACAACAACCGGCAACGACAACAGCGGGGGCCGACCTCATATAGGCCCAACGCACTGAACCAGCGTAACTACCAGCAATAACAACAGCGGGGGCCGACCTCTTATAGGCCAACCGTATTGAACTAGCAGCGGCAACACCGGTTGCAACAACCAGCCATACCAACCAGCATTGATGATAGCGGGGGCCGCCCTGATATAGGCCCGCCGCATTAAACTAACAACAACAGCGGGGCCGCCCTCATATAGGTCGCCGCCCAACACCAACAACCAGCGTAACCACCAACAGTGACGATAACAACCGCCCTCATATAGGCCCGCCGTCCAACCAGCACTAACAACAACAGTAGCGCCCAAGTGAACGGGCTACTGTAACACCAGCAACAACAACAGCGGGGGCCGACCTCTTATAGGCCAACCGTATTGAACTAGCAGCGGCAACACCGGTTCCAACAACCAGCCATACCAACCAGCATTGATGATAGCGGGGGCCGCCCTGATATAGGCCCGCCGCATTAAACTAACAACAACAGCGGGGCCGCCCTCATATAGGTCGCCGCCCAACACCAACAACCAGCGTAACCACCAACAGTGACGATAACAACCGCCCTCATATAGGCCCGCCGTCCAACCAGCACTAACAACAACAGTAGCGCCCAAGTGAACGGGCTACTGTAACACCAGCAACAACAACAGCGGGGGCCGACCTCATATTGGCCCGCCGCACAAACATCAATAACAACAGCAACCGGTTGTAACCCCGGCGACAACAATACCAGCAACGACAACAGCAGGGGCCTAATGTAGGCCCGCTGCATATATACTCCAGCAGTGACAACAGCGAGGGCCGCCCTATTATAGGCCCGCCGCGCAAATACCAACAACAACAACAGTAGCGCCCCACCAGTGGCCTACGGACCAAATGGGTGAGAGCTAACCAATGTAGTTGTAGCTTTTCTTTTTTTTTTATATATACATATGCACATTTACCTAAATAAAGAAACGTTACGTAGAATAAAATAAAATTCGAAATTAAAATACGTAAACTTAAACAAATTTAAACACATAGAAAAAAACTTTGAAATAAAAATATATATATTTTAAAATTATAATATAGTAAAAGGAAGGAAGTATAGGAGGGTTTAATTTAAATAATTAATTAATTAATTAAACTAAACTTGATAGATTTAACTAAATTAAGTAAAGAAATTTTGATATAAACAGAAGAAAACAAAAATTTAATGTATCGAAATATAGAATAGGAGATAGGGAAAACCAATATGAACTAAAATGAGGAAAAATTTATTGAAATTAAAGTAACTTGGAATTTCATAAAATAGAATTAAAAACAATACATAAGATAGGATAGGATAAAATACATAAAATAAAATATACTTAAAAATACCTTAATATAAAATAAGATGAAATAAAATAAATAAAATAAAATAAAATAAATAACATAGAATAGAACAAACTATGTATCCTAAGACAGAACTAAATACATAAAATAAAAATAAATTTAAATACATAAAATAAAATAAATTTCACTAAATAAACAAAATAGGTTACACTAAATACCTAAAAATATATTTTAATACAACTAAACCAAATCGACAACTACACTGCAAAACCCTGTATGTTCAAAACCAAAAAGTTTTCAGGAGAGGGAACAAACTGTAATAATTATAACGTATGTATATGAGTGACGGTTATTTCATTTCACCACTGAAAAGAAACGGGAAGTTGTAACCCGATTTTGACTGAATTTTAATGTGCGAAATATCACGATCTATGGGAAAGGCTCAGAACCTTATTTTTGGAAAAATAGTGACTTACGGGGTTTTGCAGTGTGGCTGTCGAAATACATAATTAAATAAACAAACTACAATTATAACAAATTAAAGGCCGCCAATAAAATAACAATAATAAATAAATAGACAAATA
Organism: Sphenella marginata; assembly: GCA_951509765.1. Classification (NCBI taxonomy): domain Eukaryota; kingdom Metazoa; phylum Arthropoda; class Insecta; order Diptera; family Tephritidae; genus Sphenella; species Sphenella marginata. Next base: position 2,560,988 of record OX608078.1, read on the forward strand.
ACATAACAATAACAATAATAATGTAACAATAAAATCAGGAAAACAGAACAAAAATACATATAGCTAAAGAAGCAAGAAAAGTAAAATACATTGACCTAAGTTTAGTAAACATGTGATTTGTAACGAAAAAGCAAAGAAAGTTAGATAGGGATATCATTTACAACAAAAAAAAAGGAGAAGAAGAAAGAAAAGTAAATTAATTAAAAGTAATTGAACTAAATGAAATGGTTTTTTTATGAAAATTTTTTTTTTTTGAATTTTTCTTTAGCAGTTAAGTAATGAATTATAAATCAAAATTGTATTAAAATGGGAGTGCTGACGTCTCCGTTTATTTAGAAGGCATAGGATTTTTTGGTAAGGGGCCATCGATATTAGGTGCATCGATGGCCATGGATGAGGGTGCGGCGCCCCTCCATGGCCATGGATGAGGGGCACCGCCCACATTTCCCAAATTATATAATTGTTGACCAAGGGACACACATAGCCAAAAATCATTAGTTTAGACCAAATATATTCAAAGTTATGATGATTTAAATTTTATATAGCTTGGGGGCGTGGCACCGCCCACTTTTCCAAAAATTAATATAGAATAAATCGTACACAACAATCTTCTGAACCAGTCTGGAAAGTTTAGAAGAGATCGACTTTAAACTTTGGACAATATTGTAGTACAAAAACAACACAAAAAATATGGGCGTGGCACCGCCCACTTTTCCAAAATTACATAAATCTTGACCAAAGGACACACATATCCAAAAATCATTAATTTTGACCAAATATGTTTAGAGTTATGAAGAAATTAAATTTTATATAGAAAGGGGGCGTGGCACCGCCTACTTTTCCGAAAATTTATATAGCCTGAATCGAACACAACAATTTTCTGAACCAATCTGAAAAGTTTAAAAGAGATCCACCAAAAATGGTGAACATAATTGTAGTACAAACAAAACACAAAAAACATGGGCGTGGCACCGCCCACTTTTCCAAAATTACATAACCCTTGACCAAAGGACACACATAAAAAATCATTAATTTGGACCAAATATGTTCAGAGTTATGAAGAATCGTAGTTTTATATAGCCTGGGGGCGTTGCACCGCCAACTTTTCCAAAAATTAATACAGCCTATGCTTTAACCCATGATCCCAAGAATATACTGTGGAAATTTCATAAAAATCGGTTGAGTACTTTGGACGCCTATAAAGGACACACAGACACACATTCATTTTTATTTATAAGATTGAATTTTTTTTGTTTCATCATTTTTTTATATTTTTTTTGTAACTAAATTTGATATTTTGAAGTTATATTATTTTAGTTTTTTTTGCTGCATTTGCTTTCCACTTTTGAAATTTTTCTTATTGTTTGTACATATTTTATTTTGTTTCCACTAATTTGTTTTTGCTTTATTTTGTATTTAATTAAAGTTTTTTTGAATTTGTTTTGAGTATTAAATTTTTTTATAACATAATTTTATAATATTTATGTATATGCCTTATATTTTTATTTATTGTTTTATTTTTTGTTATGATAGTTTTGTTTACCTTGTTTATTTTTTTGTTTTTAAATAATCGAGTTAGATATAGAGTTCCATATATGAAAGTTCTTAGGTTGAAAAGAGGAATTGATTAAGGCATGTCCGTCCGTCTGTCCGTCTGTCCGTCCGTGTACACGATAACTTGAGTAAAAATTTAGATATTTGCATGAAATTTTGCATACAGGTTACTTTCTGGCCAAGGTAGGTTGCTATTGAAAATGGGCGAAATCGATGAAAAACGTATAAAACGGGTTAATTCCATATCAGAAGCAGCTACAATGATAAAGTTTGCAATATGTATTGATTTATATGTTCTAAGGCGGATTTTATCAAATTTTTTGAAAAGGGGCGTGGCACCGCCCCCATATATTTGAAGAAATTTTAAAATTTTGACTCCTAATAACTTGAGAACAGTTTATGCTAGTATAACGAAATTTTGTAGAGGGCATACTATTGTTGTGCTAAATTCAGATATAGAAAATAAACGAAATCGCTTGGCGACCACGCCTACTTTTTTATAAAAGTTATATTGAAAGGAGGTGGAAATATTGAAAAGTCCATATCTAATTAACTGATACCGCTATAATAATATAATTTTGTACATACATCAATTTTCATATTCTTTACATTATTTTTGCAAAATTTTGGAAAGTGGGCGTGGCACCGCCCACTTATGAGTCAAGCAATTTTCAAATTCGACTGCTAATAACTTCAGAACGGTGTGAGATAGGTTTACGAAACTAGGTTCCAGGCATGTTATGTTTATGTAGAGTACTACCACAGAAAATAAGAAAAATCGGTGAACGACCACGCCCCTTTTTGGACTAAAGTTCTCTAAACGAGAGTTAGGAAACCGGAATATGCAATATCTGTTTAACTGATACAGATATAATGCTAAAATTTAGTACACTCATTCACCTGATGATGTTATTAGTGATGTTTAAAGGTTTTTTGGAAAATGGGCGTGGCACCGCCCACAAGTGAATAAACAAAATATCAACATTTCACTATTAACAAGCCACTGTGAAAGTATCATAAAGATCTGCAATGAAAACTGATCTTCAATAGGGACAAACAACATAATAAAATCCGTGGGCGTGCCACCACCCACTTTTTTAGAATTATGTAAATATTGATTAATGGACACATATATCCGTACATCGAAAAATTTCACAAAATACGTTAAAAGTTATGGGCATGGCACGCCTTCTTTTCCAAAGTTATATATAGGACATGGTATAAAGAAAAAGAGTAAAAGAGTTAAAACCGTTCAGTAAAGAATAAATTAAACTATATTGCCAAATTGTGCCCATCAAACTTATTAATTGCAAGAATATTCCAGATTGACGTTTTTGTATAAAGCTCACTTGTAGCATACATACATACATTTGTATGCAAGTACGTTTGCTGTATACCTACATAATATAAAGTTGCCGCATGGATGATGAAATTCATGAAAAGGAAGTGAGGGCAACAGCAAAAGTTAAGGCAGAGAAGCAAACAGGTGAATCGACGAAAAGCAAAAAAGAGCAACAACAGAAAGCTGAAGAAAAAAATATAAATTTAAAAAACACGTGTGTTGAAGGTGAAAATCTTGAAATGTCGGCTTCAATTTTGGCTTCTATTGAAAAGTTGAAGGGTCGCGAAAATTTTTCTTCATGGAAATACTCAATAGAAAATTATTTAGCTTTAGAAGACCTTTCCTTATGTTTGACCGGCGAAGAAACAAATGCCAAAAAGTGTGCAAAAGCAAAGGCAGCTATCGCCTTGAGTATAGATAAGTCCATTTTTGTCCACGTGCAATCAGAGTCAGATGTGAAGAATATTTGGGATAATTTAAGAAAAACGTTCGAAGACACTGGCTTAGCACGTAGAATTACGCTCATGAAACGTGTTGTCAACACGAAACTGCAGGATTGTGATTCAATGAATACTTATGTGCAGGGGTGGGCACGACCACATATACACGTTTGCAGAAATGCGAGTGTGTTAGTAAGCACGATCACGCATCGACCGCGGAAGCAGATTGAATTATTAATTCAGTTTGATTTTAGCGCTTGCAAAGGTAACACGTACCACGCGCAGTTGCTATCAGACTAACAACAACAACGTCAGACAGTGGACGATCGTACAATACGTACATGTTCAAGGTCGAATGGGAAATGGAGTTTTTTTTGTTTTAAACGCTACAAGTAAGCCGCAATGCTTGATTTGCGGAAAAGTATTGAATTACGTCAGCAAGCAAAGCTTAAGTAGGCATTTCGCTTCGCAAGAACGAGAAGTAAATACCCTGAGTGCTGATGAAAAATTAAAATGAGCTCCTCCAAGTGATCATCAGTGTGAAGTCAATATGAAACATTTCGAGCTCATCTGACAACTTCATTTTTAACAAAATTTATTAAGGGTTTAGTTTTATTTAAATCATGAAATCTGTGCTCATAACATTTTTGACATCTTTAAAGGATTGGAAATATTGACAGATCTTGTTTTGTATCTGAAGTCAGTAACACATCTAAAGCTGCGGTATAGTCAAAAATAAATGGCTTGTTTCTTGGAGTAAACATTTAATTCCAATGTAAACGTCACACAAGAATGCAATACTTAATGCAAAATTTGAACCCGTAAATGATTTATAAAATCCTGAGTTTCAGTGACAAAAAATTAAATTCTTCCCTTAATTCTAAGAGAAAATACACGAAACTTTCTGGGCTTGGCCCACCTTGAAACTTTAGCTCTTGATGCAGAATGCAGCTTTGAAATGTTGGCACGTTTAAGTAGTTACTAAAATACTAAGTATTCAACTCAACTTCCAACCCAACCTAAAAAGCTTAACATTCATATGTACGTACTGTTCGATCATCCTCTGTACTAAAACTGAGTGCTTCGCCGTGCGACACACCCTTACCGTACGAGTGTTGAAATCAAACTAAATGTGGTTGTCGTTGACTTTGACGAAGAAGTCGCTGTGCGCCCGCTTTTCGTATACGTATATGGTCACTTAGCAGGTGCTAAGCTGATGCCCACCCTTGCTTATGTGTCTGAAATAATGTCGGCTACGCAGCAGATGACTGACCTTGGGTTCACTGTATCTGATGAGTGGTTAGCAGTGTTCTTACTTTGTGGTTTGACTGAAGAGTACCAACCGATGATCATGGCTCTTGAGGGGCTTGAAAAATCACTTTCCAGTGATATTATGATATTATAAAAACAAAATTACTACAAGAAAGCACATCATCGGTAGCAAATGACCAAAAGGCTCTTTTAGTAAAGGGTAAAGGGCGCTTTCGTAGCAAGTCTAGTGTAACATGCTATTATTGTCACCAGAAAGGTCACTTTGCAGCTTGTTGTCCGGCAAAAGCTAAGAAGGCAAGTGAAAGTAAACCAACATTTAAAGGTAAAAGTAAGGTAAACAGCAAACAACAAGAACAAGTAAATGTAGCCTTCAGTGCAGTATTCTTAAATGGCGAATTTGACTCGAACGATTGGTACTTTGACTCCGGTGCTACTAATCACATGACAATGCATAGAGAGTGGTTAAGTGGACAAAATGAGTATGCGATGGCAGGTGTACGGGCGGCAAATAATAGTTTGACGCAAGTTGAGTTTAGTGGTGTGGCTAACCTTAAAATTGAAGTAGCAGGGGTACATGTGGTCGTTGAGGTAAACGATGTGTTGTTTGTGCCGAATTTGACGACAAATCTACTTTCTGTAAGTAAGATAACCGAAAAAGGTTTTCTGGTTAACTTTTTCTCCGATGGCTGCACAGTCCGTGACAAAAGCGATCAGTTATTAGCGACAGGGTCATTAGTGGCGGTTTATATAAATTGGACTCGGCGAAAGAGGTAGTTCTGGCTACGAGCAAAGCAGACCTTTCGATGAATTTGTGGCATCGAAGGCTTGGCCATTTAAATACCCACGATTTAAAGGTCATGAAAAATGGCGGTGTGAATGGTATGTCATTTGTTGACAATGAAAGTGAAGCATGTGTTGCTTGCTGTAAAGGCAAATTTTCAAGAAGACCATTTCCAAAGAACGGATCGAGAGCGACACATTTGTTGGAAGTTATACATGCAGATTTAGCTGGCAAAATGGAGTGCAGCTCTATTGGTGGGAGTAATTATTGCTTAGTACTCGTTGACGATTTTAGTCGCAGAACTTTTGTTTATATGTTTAAAAATAAAAGTGAAGCCTTTGACAAGTTTTGTTCGTTCAAGGCGTTGGTGGAAAACCAAACTGGTGCAAAAATAAAAAAGTTTCGTAGCGATAACGGCACCGAATTTTGTTGTGGTAGATTTTCAATGCTCTTTGAAAAGTTTGGTATTGAGCACCAAACGTCCGTGCCTTACACCCCGCAACAGAACGGTTTAGCGGAGAGAACCATTCGTACCCTTACAGAAAAAGCAAGGTGTATGCTTCAAGATGCTAATTTACATAAAAGATATTGGGCCGAAGCGATGAATACTGCAGCTTACATAAAGAATCGTACGTCAACAGCTGTTTTATCGGATAAATCGCCAATGGAGATATGGAACGGAACGAAACCAGATGTAAGCCACTTAAAGGTTTTTGGCTCACGTGCCCTGGTATACATTCCTAAGGAAAAACGTTTGAAATTCGATGCGAAATCGAAGGAATATATATTCGTCGGGTATTGCGAAACACAGTAGAGTTAATGTGATCGGTACATGACAGCTTAGAGTTGATTACAAAGCCAAGACTCTTAATTTTGTTAGTAAACATCAGGGAACTTGTACCAATAAACAGCTCAGGAATACTTTCAACTTGAACGTCACTGTTATAAACTGGCAACACAAATGACTTAGACGCATTTAGACATAAACGGTTATCACTTGCCCATTGTGAAATAGCAGACAAATCATTATTTAATTTAAAACATAAATCCTCAACCAGACCGAAACGACTAGACAAGTACACTTGAATATCATCGGCATACGCATGCGCATTGACAAATTTACACACTGAGAACACATCATTGACGAACAAGCTGAACAAAAGAGGTCCTAGGATAGATCCCTGAGGAACACCTGCTGAAATAGACTTAAAAGTGGAAAAGGAATTAATTGACTTTACTTTTTGTGGCCTGTCTTCAAGATAGCTCTTCATTAGCACTACTGAGTTGTCCGAAAACCCAAACATATATTTGAGTTTTGAACATAATATATTATGATCAACCAAATCAAATGCTTTAGAAAAGTCTAACAGGCATAGAAGCGTCAATTCACCCTTATCGTATTGAATTCTGATGTCGTCAATCACTTTCATCGTAGCGGTAGCACAGCTATGATTTTTCCTAAATCCGGACTGCAGTGGGGATAACAAGTTATGACGTTGAATATAATTCGAAATTTGTGCTGCCATCAAAGACTCACATACTTTTGCTAAAGCTGGTAGAATACTTATCGGCCTATAATCGCAAGGATCACTAGGCGTGTTCTTCTTGGCTACCGGGAGTATCACAGCCTTTTTCCACTCAATTGGAAAACAGGAGGTAGTAAAACAGTGGTTGATTATATGCGTAATAGTTCTCAAAATGAATGGAAGAGCAAGTTTGATAAATTTTAAAGAGATTCCATCATTTCCAGCTGCATCAGATTTAATACCCAGTATTGCTTTCAATACATCCATTTCACTTACGCCCACGAATTGAAATTTCTCTACAGGGCCAGTATATTCCGGGAGAGTGCTCAGTCTATGAGAAGAGTAGTCGTCAGTTCTTGTTACAGTGAAGAACTCATTCAATAAATTTGGGTCAAGGTCACATTCAGGTTTTGCACTACCATGGATGTTCAAGTTTCTTAAGCTTCGCCACAAATCTTTCGAGGGAAGTGATGGACTCAATTTATCACTGCAATATCTTTTCTTTGCTTGCTTGACAAGGAGCGTAGCCTTATTACGGGCATTTTTATATTGGCTCCAGGCGAAATCGGTCTTTGTCCTTCGCCATTTACCGTATGCCTTATTCCGAAATTGTATTGCTAAGTTTACCTTTTTATTGAACCAGGGGCAAGACGGGTTAGTTCTAGTCATACGAAGAGGAACATGATCATCATATATCTTTGTCAATATTTCATTAAATAGATGTAGTTTGCCATCAACAGTATCACAAAACCAACAGTCATCCCAATTTGCAGACGACAACACATTATGTAGTGCATTTACATTTATGGACTTAAGATCGCGATACATAAAACTACTAGCAGCTGTAGGACGATTGAACATAATATCAACTGTACAAAAGATCAAGTCATGGTCACTAACAAAGAACATTTGATCAAACTTCAATATATGGTTCAGGCTAGAGGAAATGAAGTAGTCAAGCAGGCTGGGGTTTACATTATTAGCGAATCTCGTAGGTTCAGTTTTATTAACTATGGCCAGACCTGCTGCCGTCACATGGTTGTGCAATTTATTGGAAAATGTATCATTTATAAGCAGGTTTACATTAAAGTCACCACAAATTACATAAAATTCGTAATCTATAACAAACATGGAGAGTTCATCAAAAAGAGAATCTAACAGACAGCACTTACGGGGATTATATACGCACGAAACTAACAAGCTTTTCACGCCATCTGATACTTCCGCAATGATAAATTCAGTATCATAATTAGTAGATTTCGCTAGAGGGCGTACTTTAAGGGATGACTTGCAGTATATTGCCACACCTCCTCCTCTTTGCCCACATCTATCATGGCGAATAAGATTATAATTTCGAATACTATATACTAAATCTGGTACTGAGGCATTAAACCAGGTTTCTGAAACACAAATTACATCAACTGAGGATTCCTCAAAAACGTTCCTAACGTAATCCAATTTATCACCACCAAGACTTCTAGCATTAAAGTGCACGACATTTAGACCAGGGCATTGCTTACACATAATATCTAACACAATTTTCTGATTATCACCAAAGCCAGAGCTCATATTGTTAATTGGGTTTACCATCATTGGATTGAGTTACACAAATAAAAACTACAGGTACATGAGTATATGTACATACATATATAAAATGCATGTGAATGTGACTGTAATATATCACAAGAGATCGACAAATTTTATAGAGCATATGCATAAAAGAGTAGATATAGATGGAAAGGACAGAAATGTATAACATAAGAGACATGAAAATATAAGATAGTCATGCGCTGCTGCCCGAAAAATGCTCCAAATCATCTCTGTTGACAACTTTAACTGCTTCACCATGTAGTTGAGCTTTCACATATATGCAACCACGGATAGATAAAGCTGCATGTATACGCTTTTGCCTCTTTAGTTGCAGAGCAAACTGCAGAAGTTCACGACTAGATTTTGCGAGACCTTCATGGACATATATGCGCTCATCATTATCTTGGCCAATATCACGTAGCGAAATACCTCTATTCTGTTGTTTAAAGAACCTCGCTATCGCCATGAATAGCTTCGATCGATCACTTGACGAGACAAGCTTTACAATAATTGGCGGGTGATTACCTTTGCTGTTGTTTTTGGTTTTGTTTTTGTTTACTCGAAACACATCGCGAATAGGGGGAGTAACCACTTGAATAACATTGCAGATGTTATTGAACACGTCACTAAGATTCTCATCATGCAGTTGGGGTATGCCATTTATTATAAGATCATTAGCAACGGTGATATTTTCCGATTCTCTGGCGAATGATTTCAAGCTATCAATCTCTTCCCTTAGCTTTGACAGCTGTTCACACTCTCTCTCAGACATATCGACCCGCTCTTCCAACTTAGTTACTCTTAACGTGACTGCTTCCATATTGGCAGTAATTTCACCAAACCTAATCATCATTCACCATACTCTCTAGTTTCTCTTCAATACGCAAAAACCATGAAGAAGACGGGCTATCCATGCTCTGCGAGCTAACAAATTCAGTAGGGGGTTTAGGCGACACGTTATTAGCTATTTTATTACTAATAATATTGGGTTTTGGTAAAATGTTATTACTTATTTTATTATTATTATTATTATTGGTAGAGCGTGTTGAAACTCTATTCATGTTGCACTCAAATCTCCCTATTTCCAACGACAGCAGCACAACAGAAAGAACACAGCAACAGATAATAAGAGCGAAGTTATAACGATCACAGCAACAAGTGCGCAAAGTGACTTTGTTTTTACTTCAAAGTAATACAGCAATTAGCGCGGGAAAATTGTTATTATTTTTGCATATCTTAATGCTGCTTTTGTTTTTACGTTTTTAGTTCTGTTTGCACACAACAAAATAAAGAGAAACCGCAGCAGTGAGCACGCGAGAACTGTTTTTATTTTTGCACCTCCCAATGCTGTTCAAACTTAGTGAATTTTACTTTTTGTTAATTTTGTTGAAATTTGTAATCAATTAGTCACATAGATTAAGGCAATTAATTATTTATTTTCTTCAAATTTTAAAGTGCATTAGCAACCTGTAACTTGCATTTTGTTTTTATTTTTTCTTTGTTTTTTTTTTTTTTATAAAAAAAAATGAAGATAATGAAAAGAAACGGAGCGCAGCAGAAAACACGTCTGCACTCATCAACTGCGAATTGCGCATTTTTGAATTATATAAATGAACTAGAAGGACCCGGCAGACGTTGTTCTGCCTAAATTTAGGGAAAAAATCGCAAGATAAATAAAAAAGTTTGGAATAATTCGGTCCCTGGTCCACTTCCCGGAAAAAAGTTATCCCATATTTTAACAAAGTTAAGTGGTACCCTTGTAGAAAATCGTAGTATAAATAAAAAAGTTTGGAATATTTCGGTCCTTGGTCCACTTCCCGGAATAAAACTTTACATAAACACTCTCCGGATTCCTACTGAGCTATCCTGTAAATATGAACAAAATCGACGTGGTAGTTCCGGAGTCTATAACATACATACACACATCCTTTTTATATACTTACATAGATTAAATTCCACCGAATAATTAATGACCGTTTCCAACAACATTTTCGATATAAATAAAAAAAAGTGTACTTACAACACAAAATCCGTTGTTATTGGATGCCACGTGTTGAGTACTTTTTAGGTTATGAAAATCACTTGATTAATTAATCGTGCAAAATACACTCAAAATTTATCATTTTATTATTATTGATGATAATTTTATTATTATTGATAGAATAGCAATGATTAATAGTTACATAATATGAGAGTTACACTGAGATAGCAAAATAATAATTGTCAACCTTACTACACTTGATGCATAAACAACATGGCTTGCAGCTGTGTAGGGAGTGAGAGAAGTCTTATTGTGTGAGAGAAAGAGGAGACCGGCTTCGTTCTCATCCCTACTCCGTGCTGTTTACTGGGTCAGAAGTGACACCTGTGGACATCTGGCGAGGATAACTAATTAAAAAACGATTGATCAGTTATCGTCCGGTAATGAAAAGTGATTACATTACTAAAAATTTTTGGCGATATCTCGGAAAACAGGTCGCATAGGGTCTTAAAAATCACCTCATTTTTAAATACTCATCAACGCCTCTGGTTTGACACCCATATTGTAGAAAACCCGTCTGGGGTCACACCTGGCCCACATTTTTGGCGATATCTCGTAAACGGGGTAGCATAGGGTCATGAAAATTACCTCTTTTTAAACACCCAATCAACACCTTTTATTCGGTACCATATTGTGCAAACACTTTTTAGAGTCACACCTGGTCCACATTTTGGTGAATATCTTGGAAATGGGGTCCCATATTGGGCTTTGAACTACTACCTTTTAAAACTCTCATCAACAGCTTTAATTTGGTACCCATATTGAGCGAACACTTTTTAGAGTCACACCTGGTCCACATTTTGGTGAATATCTCGAAAATGGGGCCCCATATTGGACTTTGAACCACTTTATATTAAAACCCTCATCAACACCTTTCGCTTGGTACCATATTGTGCAAACACTTTTTAGAGTCACACCTGGTCCACATTTTGGTGAATATCTCGGAAATGGGGTCCCATATTGGACTTTGAACCACTTCCTGGTAAAACCCTCATCAACACCTTTCATTTGGTACCCATATTAAGCAAACACTTTTTAGAGTCACGCCTGGTCCACATTTTGGTCGATATTTCGGAAACGGGGTCCCATGTGGGACTTTGAACCACTTCCTGTTAAAACCCTCATCAACACCTTTCATTTGGTACCCATATTGTGTAAACACTTTTTAGAGTCACGCCTGGTCCACATTTTTGTCGATATCTCGGAAACAGGGTCCCATATGGGACTTTGAACCACTTCCTGTTAAAACCCTCATCAACACCTTTTATTCGATACCCATATTGCGTAAACACCTTCTAGGGTCACCCCTGGTCCATATTTTGGTCGATATCTCGGAAAACGGGTCGCATAGGGTCTTGAAACTTCATATAAACCATAAATGGACCACTGCCTACGTAGTGTATAAGTTTGGTTAAAATCGCACAACGCGTTTATGAGTAGTTCGGCGACGTACATATACGGGGACTTATTTTTATATACATACTAGCGGGCCCTCACCCGCTTCGCTGGGTGAAAGAAAAATAGAAATGTTCTTTGTTTTCTTCTGGTTTTATCATTTAATTCATTTTGTGACTTATTCTATTAACAATATTTTATTTATTTTAGTGACTTATTCTAATTATTGTAAACTAACAACTTATTCTAAAGCCTTCTGATACACAACATTTTTGGTTTCATTTTCATGAGATGTATAAATATAGATATAGTAACGATGGTTACGAACATCCTACATACAGTTGTCCATGTCCAAAGCATGGATAAGTTAGGTCAATTCCACACAATTGAAGTGTTTGACTTTGAGTCTTATTGATTGTAATAGCAAAAGCAAGGCGAATGGGAAATTGAATTCGCTTAGAATCAAAAGGCAAATCTGTTGGAATCATTGGGATACGCGGAATCAAAACAAATTTGCCTTTCAAAATTGTGGCTTCAATTAAATTGTTCATTGTCAGTTTCACTGCTAATCTTGACCCATTGCAAAGTTTCGGCTGATTGATATTTCGCAACATAATGATCACTGCGCCGACTTTCAATTGCAAGCGATGTGGTGGCAAGCCAATCAAATCAAGTGAGTTTAAAAATTCAATTGGATAATTCAATACATCGTCGGGATTAGGTTTTATTTTTAACTCAAAGTCAATATATTATTTTTGCCGATTTCTGTTGTGTGTATTTTTCACTCCATTTGTCCACTGCTCCACTTGCTATCAATCATTTGCAAAAATATTATGCATTTATGAAACGGGGGGTTATCGAAAAAGGGGGCGTGCTACCTCCCATACAATCTCAATTTTTCAAAGTGAATATTTCTAAAGGGGTTTAAGGTAGGGGCCTGAATATTGGTATAGACCTATATGATATCAAAAGCATTCTCACACATAAAATGGGGGTTTTTCAGAAATAGGGGCGTGGCATCTCCCATACAAACTTAAATTTTCAAGCAGAATATCTGTGAAAGGGTCTAAGGTAAGGACCTGGAAATCGCTATCTTCTATATATATAAAAATTAAACCGTTTTTCGCGTTGTAATGACCTTTACGGATAATGGCTGAATCCCTTTTAACCAAACTTTGCCACATTGAAGAGACACATATGGAGAAGGTTTATAACTAAAAAGGGGGGTTAGCAGAAAAGGGGGCGTAGCACCTCCCATACAAACTTAATATTTAAAGCAGCATATCTGTAAAAGGGTTCAAGGTAGGGACCTGAAAATTGGTATAGACCTATATTATGACAAAAGCATTCTCACACATTAAAAGGGGGGTTATCAGAAAAGGCGCTGTGGCACCTCCCATAAAAACTAAATTTTTAAAGGAGAATATCTGTGAAAATGTCCAAGGTAGAGACCTGAAAATTGGTATAGACCTCTATGATATCAAAAGCATTCTCACATATAAAAAGGGGGGTTATCATAAAAGGGGGCGTAGCACCTCGCATACAAACTAAATTTTTAAAGCAGAATATCTGTAAAAGGGTTCAAGGTAGGGACCTGAAAATTGTTATAGACCTATATTATGTCAAAAGCATTCTCACATATAAAAAGGGGGGTTATCAGAAAAGGGGGCGTGAAAAATCACAAAAAACTAAATTTTTAAAGCAGAATATCTGTGAAAGAGTTCAAGGTACTGACCTGAAAATTGGTATCTCTATATCTCTATATATATAAAAATTTAGCCGTTTTTCGCGTTGTAAAGAACTTTACGGAGAATGGCTGAACCGATTTTAACCAAACTATGCCACATTGAAGAGACACATGTGGCGAAGGTTTGTAACTAAAAAGGGGTGTTATCAGAAAAGGGGGCGTGGCACCTCCCATACAATCTTAATTTTTCAAGGTGAATATATCTAAAGGGGTATAAGGTAGGGACCTGAAAATTGGTATAGACCTATATGATATCAAAAGTATTTTCACACATAGAAAGGGGGGTTATCAGAAAAGGGGGCGTGGCACCTCCGATTCAAACTTAATTTTTCATGGTGAATATCTTTAAAAGTGTTAAAGGTAGGAACATGAAAATTGGTATAGAGCTTTAGGATAACAACGCAATTATCACCCATAAATTTGGGGGTTATCGAAAAAGGGGGCGTGGTACCTCCCATACAATCTCAATTTTTCAAGGTGAATATTTCTAAAGGGGTTTAAGGTAGGGGCCTGAAAATTAGTATAGACCTATATGATATCAAAAGCATTCTCACACATAAAAAGGGGGGTTATCAGAAATAGGGGCGTGGTATCTCCCATACAAACTTAAATTTTCAAGCAGAATATCTGTGAAAGGGTCTAAGGTAAGGACCTGGAAATCGCTATCTTCTATATATATAAAAAATAACCCCCCTTTTTATGTGTGAGAATGCTTTTGACATAATATAGGTCTATACCAATTTTCAGGCCCCTACCTTAAACCCCTTTAGAAATATTCACCTTGAAAAATAGAGATTGTATGGGAGGTACCACGCCCCCTTTTTCGATAACCCCCCAGTTTTATTTTATTTATTTATTTATTTATTTATTACAACTCTTAGAGCTTAGATCAACACTAATAAATATATATTGCAATAGTAAAATATACAATACTTTCTTAAACAGAAGGAAATAAAAAGATTTCAATTTACATGTTTTAAGTTATTTTAAATAGTATTTCAAAACACAATAAATTGAAATATGTACCATAAATCGACTCAAATCATAACATCTATCTTATATTCATCGATTTCGTGTAATCATACAACCTTTTTTTAAATAAATTATTATCACAGTTTTTTAGACTTGCTGGAAGTTCATTGAAGCATTTCAGCCCTTTATAAAAAAGACTATTTTTCTCAGATTCGGTTTTATAATTAGGTAACTTAAAATCATTTCTCTGTCTTGTGTTCCTGTCATGGACCTCGTAGTTAAATTTAATACTTGTGCTCAGATAATCAGGCAAATTTCCGTTTTTTATGTTATAAATGAATTTCATAGTGTGAAAAAATATAAGTTGTTTTACACTCATCCAGTTCAAGCTAAGTAGCATACCTTTTATAGGTGTATCGTAACGTTTGCGTAATATGAAGCGCATGGCTTTATTCTGAATTTTTTGCAGTTTTTCAATTTGCGAATCTTTCATAATAAAGAAAATTGTGGAACAATAAATGAAGTAAGGCTCAACTATATATCTGTATACTTTTATCTTATAATACTTGCTTAGATTTTTACAAGTTCGTTGAATAAACCATAACTTTGTGGCTATTTTACTTATTGCGTGGTCAATACGAACATCAAACTTTAATTTACAGTCAATTTGGATACCTAGGTATTTAATTGTCTTTACGTTTTCAATTTCCAAATTATTTATTGTAACGGGTTCAAGGCTACCAATGTTTTTCGTTGTTATTACCATATATTTGGTTTTATCGATATTAATTTTCAATTTGTTTGCACATAGCCAAATATTTATAAAGAGAATTTAGATCATACTGTAATCTTTCTCTTATATCATTTTCGTTTTTTCCACTAATGGATATAAGCGCGTCGTCAGCAAATAGCTTAATAGAGCTAAATTTCAATACAGAATTGATATCATTAATGTATACGTTGAATAAGATAGGAGCCAGGACGGAACCTTGGGGTAAATCAATCTTAACGTCTACTTCTTCTGATAAGGTCGAACCAATGATGGTTCTTTGCTTACGATTTGTTAAAAAACTTCTAAACCAGTCTAACTCCACATCTCTAATACCAATGCCCTCTAATTTTTCAAGTAAAATTTTCTGATCGATTGTTTCAAAAGCTCTTTTAAGATCAATGAAAACTGCTATTATCGAATGTTTGTTGTTGAGTTCTTCTTTCCATTCAGCTATTACCATGTTTAATGCTGTTTCACACGAGTGTTTTTGCCTAAATCCTGACTGTTGCGGTATAAGTATATTATTATATTCTAAATATTGAACTAATTGATTTTTCACTACAAGTTCTAAAATGTTTTCATCGCTTGCCAATGTGTTTATAGGCCGTAACTCTTCTGCTTTGACTGTATTTTTGACTTTTTCTATGGGGACAATAGTAGAAGTTTTCCATATTGAAGGGAATATGGCACTACTCAGACTTTCATTTACTATTTTAGCATAGAAAAATCCTAAATAAGGTACAACATCTTTAATTACACCATCTGATAATAATTTCTTGCCACCTCTCTTCGCCGGGAACTTTTTCACAATTTCTTCAATATCAACCGTACAAACTTGGGCAAATTTAAAAATATAGTTTGGCTGATTAAATATATTGACATCTCTATCAACTACTTCAATTTTACTGCAAATATCTATGATGCTGTCTACAAATTTTTGGGTGATAATGGCGTTGTTATCCTATAGCTCGATACCAATTTTCATGTTCCTACCTTTAACACTTTTACAGATATTCACCATGAAAAATTAAGTTTGTATGGGAGGTGCCACGCCCCCTTTTCTGAAAACCCCCCTTTTTAGTTACAAACCTTCTCCACATGTGTCTCTTCAATGTGGCAAAGTTTGGTTAAAATCGGTTCAGCCATTCTCCGTAAAGTTCCTTACAACGTGAAAAACGGCTAAATTTTTATATAAATAGAGATATAGATATATAGATAAGGCAAACAGCTCTATGAAAAAGCTTTTGTATAATAATTTTTTTCTTGAATTCAGATGAATCTAAAATTCACTCTAAGCGGACACAGTCACCAACACTTTTGATATGATAGCTATATTATATGAGCATATTCTTGGGTCAGCCTTGGTCCACCTAATGGTCAATATCTTGGAAACGGGTTCGCAGATGAACCTGAAAACTGTTCCTTGAACCACTTCCTATTAAAACCCTCAACAACACCTATCATTTGGTACCATGTTGTGCACACACTTTTTAGAGTCACGCCTGGTCCACATTTTAGTTGATATCTCGGAAACAGGGTCCCATATGGGTCTTTGAACCACTTCCTGCTAAAACCCTCATCAACACCTTTCATTTGGTACCCATGTTGAGCAAACACTTTTTATAGTCACGCCTGGTCCACATTTTGGTCGATATCTCGGAAACGGGGTCCCATATGGGACTTTGAACCACTTTTTGTTAACACCCTCATCAACACCTTTCATTTGGTACCCATATTGTGTAAACACTTTTTAGAGTCACGCCTGGTCCACATTTTGGTTGATATCTCGGAAACAGGGTCCCATATGGGCCTTTGAACCACTTCCTGTTAAAACCCTCCTCAACAGCTTTTATTCGATACCCATATTGTGTAAACACCTTCTAGGGTCACCCCTGGTCCACATTTTGGTCGATATCTCGGAAAACGGGTCGTATAGGGTCTTGAAACTTCATATAAACCATAAATGGACCATTGCCTACGTAGTGTATAAGTTTGGTTGAAATCGCACAACGCGTTTATGAGTAGTTCGGCGACGTACATATACGGGGACTTATTTTTATATATATAGATATACATATATAGATATATAGACTAGCTGAGCCCGGCAAACGTTGTTTTGCCTTTGTTTTTTTGTTATTGTATACCTAGGATCATTATGAATCATTGTGAGCCTCGGTTAAAAAGAAAACTATGAAAATAAACACCACTAATTTTCTCAGTTCATTGTATTTCTTTAAAAAATAGCGGTTATATAAAATGATTTAATCCACAGCACATAAACTATTTTTTTCTATAGCAAATTATTCAATAGTCAATCTTGCTAATATATAAAAACGTAAGTTTGTGAGTGACTGCGGATGTTTGTGGTTCTTTATCGTCTGAACAAATGGCCCGATCATTACGAAATTTTGCAGACAGGTTCTTAGGAGAGTAGAATAGGTAACAGGCATCATGAAACTTCGATAAATTTATCGGTAATAGTTATCGGCCAAAATGTTGTTTTCCGTAAAATTTGGAGTATTCGCACACAATTTGTATCAATCGAAAGGGGAAGACCACAGTTTTCATTTGGACTCCGGTTCAATTCGATATATTTATCGATAACAAAGTTATCGGTCAAAATGTGGTTTCCGGTAAACTTTGGAATATTCGCACAAAATTGATATCAATCGAAAGGGGAAGACCACAGCTTTCATTTGGACTTTGGTTCAATTCGATATATTTATCGATAACAGTGTTATCGGTCAAAATGTGGTTTCGGGTAAACTTTGGAATATTCGCACAAAATTGGTATCAATCGAAAGGGGAAGACCACAGCTTTCATTTGGACTTTGGTTCAATTCGATATATTTATCGATACCAAAGTTATCGGTCAAAATGTGGTTTCCGGTAAACTTTGGAATATTCGCACAAAATTGGTATCAATCGAAAGGGGAAGACCACAGCTTTCATTTGGACTTTGGTTCAATTCGATATATTTATCGATACCAAAGTTATCGGTCAAAATGTGGTTTCCGGTAAACTTTGGAATATTCGCACAAAATTGGTATCAATCGAAAGGGGAAGACCACAGCTTTCATTTGGACTTTGGTTCAATTCGATATATTCAGCGATAACAAAGTTATCGGTCAAAATGTGATTTCGGGTAAACTTTGGAATATTCGCACAAAATTGGTATCAATCGAAAGGGGAAGACCACAGCTTTTATTTGGACTTTGGTTCATTTCGATATATCTACATATACATATATATAAAATAGGATGTACATATTTACGTATGTGGGTATGTATGTATATTATAGACCCCGGAACTACCACGCCGATTTTGTTACAGGATAGCTCAGTAGGAACCCAGAGAGGGTTTATGTAAAGTTTTATTCCGGGAAGTGGACCAGGGAACGAAATATTCCAAACATTTTTCTTTATGGAACGAATTTCTTCAAATTTGGCAAAAGAGTAGTTCTTTACTTTTGTTGAAATTTGGGATTACCGGGAAATGGACCAGGGACCGAAATATTCCAAACTTTTTTATTTATCGTGCGATTGTTTTCCCTAAATTTGGGCAGACCAACGTCTGCCGGGTCCTTAAAGTATTATATAAATATGAAATCTTAAAGTATATTTTTGATTTTGAAAGGCCCCCTAACTACTTACATCCCGAGCAACGCTGGGTACCCTGCTAGTATGGTAATATAACACCAGCACATAAACTTTTTTTTAAATTAAAAATTATTCAAAAGCGAAAATAAGCTCATTTGATTTAATTGTTTTTTCCCCAATCAAATTTGAAATAAAAATTTGTCAAATGTTAAAATATTTTGATTGAGAGGAAGAGGGGTAGTGAAAGCTTTCTTACCTCGCGGTAATACTAACCAAGGTTTATGATACAAAAGCTACAATAAATAAAGAGTTCTTAATTTTCTTGTCAAAATGATATATTATCAAAAGGATATATTATACTTTTATACGCTACGACATCCGTCAGCGTATCAAACCACTCCCTGTTGAAACCTTAGTCAACCCCTTTCTTTTGGTATCCATATTGTCCAAACCCTTTCTAGGGTCACACATTTTGATCGATATCTAGGAAACGGGGCCCCATATTGGACTTTGAACCACTTCCTATTAAAACCCTCATCAACACCTTTCATTTGGTACCATGTTGTGCAAACACTTTTTAGAGTCACACCTAGTCCACATTTTGGTGAATATCTCGGAAATGGGGTCCCATATTGGACTTTGAACCACTTCCTATTAAAACCCTCAACAACACCTTTCATTTGGTACCATGTTGTGCAAACACTTTTTAGAGTCACGCCTGGTCCACATTTTGGACGATATCTCGGAAACGGGGCCCCATATGGGACTTTGAACCACTTCCTGTTAAAACCCTCATTAACACCAAATTTAGGGAAAAAATCGCACGATAAATAAAAAAGTTTGGAATATTTCGGTCCCTGGTCCACTTCCCGGAAACTTTACATAAACACTCTCCGGGTTCGTACTGAGCTATCCTGTAAATATGAACAAAATCGGCGCTGTAGTTCCGGAGTCTATAACATACATATGTACATACAGGAGTTAATTTATGGAAATGTTGCAATGTCAATGCGAACCCCGTGGCCTCCACCTTTCATTTGATACCCATATTGTATACAAACTAAGAGGTTTTTTGGCAACCACATTTTTACCGATAACTCAGTTATCGATTAATTTATCGAAATGTTGCAATGTCCAAACAAACCCGTGGCCTCCCCCTTTCATTTAATACACATATTGTATACAAATTAAGAGGTTTTTAGGCAACCACATTTTTACCGATAACTCAGTTATCGATTAATTAATCGAAATGTTGCAATGTCCAAACAAACCCCGTGGCCTCCCCCTTTCATTTAATACCCATATTGTATACAAATTAAGAGGTTTTTTGGCAACCACATTTTGACCGATAACTCAGTTATCGATTAATTTATCGAAATGTTGCAATGTCCAAACGAACCCCGTGGCCTTTACCATATTGTATGCATGTTTAGAGGTGTTGGGCAACCACATTTTTAACAAATTTGAAAATATACAGTTCTAGGTTAGTTGGGAAACATTAGTGCGCACATCTCCAAAACCGTGTGAGGTATTGAAATGGCATTAAATGGGGTTCTATGCTAAGCTCCATAGAATATGTGTACAACAGCTCTGGTCTTCCCCTTTCGATTGATACCAATTTTGTACGAATATTCCAAAGTTTACCCGAAACCACATTTTGACCGATAACTCTGTGATCGATGAATATATCGAAATGAACCAAAGTCCAAATAAAAGCTGCGGTCTTTCCCTTTCGATTGATACCAATTTTGAGCGAATATTCCAAAGTTTACCCGAAACCACATTTTGACCGATAACTCTGTTATCGATAAATATATCGAATTGAACCAAAGTCCAAATGAAAACTGTGGTCTTCCCCTTTCGATTGATACCAATTTTGTGCGAATATTCCAAAGTTTACCCGAAACCACATTTTGACCGATAACTCTGTGATCGATGAATATATCGAAATGAACCGAAGTCCAAATAAAAGCTGTGGTCTTCCCCTTTCGATTGATACTAATTTTGTGCGAATATTCTTTCGATATATTTATCGATAACAGTGTTATCGGTCAAAATGTGGTTTCGGGTAAACTTTGGAATATTCGCACAAAATTGGTATCAATCGAAAGGGGAAGACCACAGTTTTCATTTGGACTTTGGCTCACTTCGATATATTTATCGATAACAGAGTTATCGGTCAAAATGTGGTTTCGGGTAAACTTTAGAATATTCGCACAAAATTGGTATCAATCGAAAGGGGAAGACCACAGCTTTTATTTGGACTTCGGTTCATTTCGATATATTCATCGATCACAGAGTTATCGGTCAAAATGTGGTTTCGGGTAAACTTTGGAATATTCGCACAAAATTGGTATCAATCGAAAGGGGAAGACCACAGTTTTCATTTGGACTTTGGTTCAATTCGATATATTTATCGATAACAGAGTTATCGGTCAAAATGTGGTTTCGGGTAAACTTAAGAATATTCGCACAAAATTGGTATCAATCGAAAGGGGAAGACCACAGCTTTTATTTGGACTTCGGTTCATTTCGATATATTTATCGATAACAGAGTTATCGGTCAAAATGTGGTTTCGGGTAAACTTTGGAATATTCGCACGAAATTGGTATCAATCGAAAGGGGAAGACCACAGGTTTCATTTGGACTTTGGTTCAATTCGATATATTTATCGATAACAGAGTTATCGGTCAAAATGTGGTTTCGGGTAAACTTTGGAATATTCGCCCAAAATTGTTATCAATCGAAATGGGAAGACCACAGCTTTTATTTGGACTTTGGTTCATTTCGATATATTTATCGATAACAGAGTTATCGGTCAAAATGTGGTTTCGGGTAAACTTTAGAATATTCGCACAAAATTGGTATCAATCGAAAGGGAAAGACCACAGCTTTTATTTGGACTTCGGTTCATTTCGATATATTCATCGATCACAGAGTTATGGGTCAAAATGTGGTTTCGGGTAAACTTTGGAATATTCGCACAAAATTGGTATCAATCGAAAGGGGAAGACCACAGTTTTCATTTGGACTTTGGTTCAATTCGATATATTTATCGATAACAGAGTTATCGGTCAAAATGTGGTTTCGGGTAAACTTTAGAATATTCGCACAAAATTGGTATCAATCGAAAGGGGAAGACCACAGCTTTTATTTGGACTTCGGCTCATTTCGATATATTCATCGATCACAGAGTTATCGGTCAAAATGTGGTTTCGGGTAAACTTTGGAATATTCGTACAAAATTGGTATCAATCGAAAGGGGAAGACCACAGTTTTCATTTGGACTTTGGTTCAATTCGATATATTTATCGATAACAGAGTTATCGGTCAAAATGTGGTTTCGGGTAAACTTTGGAATATTCGCACAAAATTGGTATCAATCGAAAGGGGAAGACCAGAGCTGTTGTACACATATTCTATGGAGCTTAGCATAGGACCCCATTTAATGCCATTTCAATACCTCACACGGTTTTGGAGATGTGCGCACTAATGTTTCCCAACTAACCTAGAACTGTATATTTTCAAATCTGGTAAAAATGTGGTTGCCCAACACCTCTAAACATGCATACAATATGGTAAAGGCCACGGGGTTCGTTTGGACATTGCAACATTTCGATAAATTAATCGATAACTGAGTTATCGGTCAAAATGTGGTTGTCAAAAAACCTCTTAATTTGTATACAATATGGGTATTAAATGAAAGGGGGAGGCCACGGGGTTTGTTTGCACATTGCAACATTTCGATTAATTAATCGATAACTGAGTTATCGGTAAAAATGTGGTTGCCTAAAAAAGTCTTAATTTGTATACAATATGTGTATTAAATGAAAGGGGGAGGCCACGGGTTTGTTTGGACATTGCAACATTTCGATAAATTAATCGATAACTGAGTTATCGGTAAAAATGTGGTTGCCAAAAAACCTCTTAGTTTGTATACAATATGGGTATCAAATGAAAGGTGGAGGCCACGGGGTTCGCATTGACATTGCAACATTTCCATAAATTAACTCCTGTATGTACATATGTATGTTATAGACTCCGGAACTACAGCGCCGATTTTGTTCATATTTACAGGATAGCTCAGTAGGAACCCGGAGAGTGTTTATGTAAAGTTTCCGGGAAGTGGACCAGGGACCGAAATATTCCAAACTTTTTTATTTATCGTGCGATTTTTTCCCTAAATTTGGGCAGAACAAAATGAAACCTGCGGCCTTCCCCGTTCGTTTGATACCCATATTGTACGATCTTTCTATACCTACATATATGCGAAATATCATAAGTATAGGTTCAATATACCAAAATGAAACCTGCGGCCTTCCCCGTTCGTTTGATACCCATATTGTACGATCTTTCTATACCTACATATACGCGAAATATCATAAGTATAGGTTCAATATACTTAGAGTTATATGGAATAAAAAAATTTCTAACAGTAACGGTCCCTAGCAGGGTCGGAGCCCCCAAAAAAAAAAAAAAATTGCCTATTGCTCCTTCCAGACTATAACCTGTAGGCGTGCCAAATTTCAACAAAATCCGTCTAGCCACTCTCGCGTTTTTAGGGAACAAAAGCAAACGTCTGGACATCCAAACATCGCTACATTCACATTTATAATATTAGTAGGATTTTGTCTATTTTCAATATCGCTCCGAGATAAGTGAAAAGGAACCTGCGTACCAAATTTCATTGAGATATCTTAAGATTTACTCAAGTTATCGTGTTCACAGACTTACGGACGGACGGACATGGCTTAATCAATTTTTTTTCCCCCTGAACATTTTGAAGTCATTATCTATCTCGATTCGTTTATGCCGTTACATACTACCGTTAGTCGAATGAAGTTAATATACCTTGTGTTCGAAGCACTACTGGGTATAAAAAGGCAGTAGGGTGTTAACTACTTGCCCGTAAATCTTGCTTGTTTGTTATTCGATTTGCGTAATTTTAGGCAGGAGTATATTACATGCTATTGGGAAGCATTTCACTAACTTTCACTGAAATACCTAATTCAAATTGCAAGCAATCGCTTTTGAAAATAACAGACCTTTTTTGCTGAAAAGTGGGCAGCGCCACGCCTACTTCAACAAAATCCACAACATTCTTTTACAGTTTATTTTTGCTTAAAAAGCTTATTACGTGGTTAAAATCTTATTTATATACATAACTTATACAATTGAAGCATCATCGCGAATAACGTTCTAAGTAACACTTTTTTCACAACCGGTTTTTTTGCATATTCCCTTATACCTTCCTTAGCTCTTAAACTGAACCTAAAAATAATCAGTCAGTGGAAAAACGATCTAAGTGTCACGGGAAATAATGAGTACGGAGAAATATTGATTTTGTGACTTAGAACGTTATTCGCGATGATGCTTCAATTATGGAAATATCGCGATTTTAATTTTACAAAGAAATTTTTCAGCACTGTGTTCAAAAAGTGGGCGTGCCCGTAAACCAATTTTGTTTAGTTTTACAGCAAAGAGTTAGCTTGAACAGTTTCTCCAAATATCGTTTCAATAAATCAATTTTTACCAGAGTTATGGCATGAAAAGTTTTTTGGAATAATCTACCATAAAGTGGCGGGGCCACGCCCATTTTTGAAAAATTGTATGCATACGACTTTCTTTGCCCGCGAACACTTTAGAGGTGAAATAGAAATGATTTACTCGTAGTGTAAGTGAAGTTATTGCGTATTCAAAATAGCCATGATCCTTTTCAAAATCTTTCGTATAAAATAAAGCGTGGACCCTACCCGATTTCGCTCATTTTTTTTCGGAATATTGCCGGTATTAATATAAATATGTGTGCTGAATTTTATTTTGCTATCTTGAGCGGTTTTTGATTTATGATTAATAATATTTCCAAATTTGACTTAATCAAAAGTGGGCAGTGCCAGACCCCTTTTTAAAAATTTAATCAAAAATTTATTTGTTGCCTTAACGCTAAAGTGCACACCAAATTTTATCCTATAGGTGTATTATGTACTGAATAATCATTTTTTTATTTTCGAAAATATCTATATATAAAAATGGAGCCTATTTTCCTTGCTGACGCTATAACTCCAGAACGGCAAGACCGAATTAAACGAAATTTTCCACGTAGTTTTTGATTGAGCCCGACATGGTTTATGGCCAAAAAAAAGTATAAGAAACCGGGAAGGTTTTGGAGATATTCCACAAAATGTGGACCAGGGGTGACTCCAGAAAGTGTTTGTACGATATGGGTATAAAATGAAAGCTTTTGATGAGTGTTCTAACATGGAGTGGTTTTGAGTCCCATATGGGGTCCCGTTTCCGAGATATTGACCCAAATGTGGACCAGGGGTGACTCCAGAAAGTGTTTATACGATATTTGTATCAAATGAAAGGTATTGATGAGTGTTCTAACATGGAGTGGTTTTGAGTCCCATATGGGGTCCCGTTTCCGAGATATTGACCCGAATGTGGACCAGGGGTGACTCCAGAAAGTGTTTGTACGATATGGGTATCAAATGAAAGGTATTGATGAGTGTTCTAACATGGAGTGGTTTTGAGTCCCATATGGGGTCCCGTTTCCGAGATATTGACCCAAATGTGGTCCAGAGGTGACTCCAGAAAGTGTTTGTACGATATGGGTATCAAATGAAAGGTTTTGACGAGCGCTTGAATATAGTGTAGTTATTAGTCCCATATAAGACCCCGTATTCGAGGTATTTCCCAAAATATGGACCAGGTGTGACCCCATACGGGTTTTCTACAATATGGGTATCAAATAAAAGGTATTGATGAGTATTTAAAAAAGATGTGATTTTCATGACCCTATGCGACCCGTTTTCCGAGATATCTACCAAAATGTGGACCAGGGGTGACCTTAGAAGGTGTTTATACGATATGGGTGTCGAATAAAAGGCGTTGATGAGTGTTTAAAAATGAGGTGATTTTCAGGACCCTATGCTACCCCGCTTACCAGATATCCAAAAATGAGGACCAGGGGTGACCCTGGTATAATATAAAAACAACTCGGAAAGCAGGAAAATAATGGAAGTCATTTTTCACAATTTTTCTTTCAAACGCAAAATTAAAACCGGTATTGTGTTCACTGTGAAATTGAAAAATGTACATACCTATAGTAACTCATCAAATGAGAACGGCTGGACCGATTTCACAAATTTTTTTTTTTTGTATTTGTTTGTACCGCGAGAAGGTTCTTCAGAAAGAAAAAGTTAAAAAAGTTTCTGGAATCCTGAGATATTCACCGAAATGTGGACCAGATACCCCGAATGTATTTTAACAATATGCGTGTCAAATGAAAGGTGTTGATAAGAGTTTTCACAAGGAACAGTTTTCAAGTTCATCTGCGAACCCGTTTCCAAGATTTTGACCATAAGGTGGACCAAGGCTGACCCAAGAATAAGCTCATATAATATACCTATCATATCACAAGTGTTGATGACTGTGTCCGATTAGAGTGAATTTTAGATTCATCTGAATTCAGGAAAAAAATTATCATACAAAAGCTTTTTCATAGAGCTGTTTGCCTCATCTATATATATAAAAATGGAGGGAAAAAATGTATAGTACCAACTCATCAATTGCGAACGGCTGGACCGATTTCACAAATTTTTTTTTTTGTATTTGTTTGTACCGCGAGAAGGTTCTTCAGAAAGAAAAAGTTAAAAAAGTTTCTGGAATCCTGAGATATTGACCGAAATGTGGACCAGATACCCCGAATGTATTTTAACAATATGCGTGTCAAATGAAAGGTGTTGATAAGAGTTTTCACAAGGAACAGTTTTCAAGTTCATCTGCGAACCCGTTTCCAAGATTTTGACCATAAGGTGGACCAAGGCTGACCCAAGAATAAGCTCATATAATATAGCTATCATATCAAAAGTGTTGATGACTGTGTCCGCTTAGAGTGAATTTTAGATTCATCTGAATTCAAGAAAAAAATTATTATACAAAAGCTTTTTCATAGAGCTGTTTGCCTTAACTACTAAACTATAAACTAATTACAAAAGTTAAATTAGGTTATGTCGATTTGCTATTCTTTTTTCAATTCAGTTCGCAGTTTTGGTAAGTTTGAATATATTAACTGAAGGTAATTCTTTCATTTAGGTGTCACCTCCTAAAAAAATTGAATGCATGTCGTGAAATAAAAAAATTAAGAATATTCGACGATTTAATAAGATGCTTTAGTGAACATCTAAGAAAGACGAAAATTTAAAACATTCATTAATGATATCTTAATAAATGGTAAAAAATTTAGATCAAATCAAAACTGTAGGGAAATTCACCACATTCACCAAAGTTCAAATAACTAAATTTATAGATTGAAATACACTATGGCTGGGTATGAAAGATAGTTCGAGCAAATTGTGCTACGCAATAAGGTAAGATACATATGTATAAATGAAATGCGCCCTAATTTTTGGCAGGACAACGTCTGCGGGTCTGCTAGTTATACATATAGAAAGTGGGCGTGGCTTTTAACCGATTTTGCCTATTTCCCATAACGCTCCGAGATAAGTGAAAAGGAACCTGCATACCAAATTTCATTGAGATATCTCACAGACGGACGGACGGACGGACGGACGGACGGACATGGCTTAATCAATTTCTCTTTTCCTGCTTAACATTTTGATATAAATATATAAGTCAATATCTATCTCGATTCGTTTATGCCGTTACATACTACCGTTAGGCGAATGAAGTTAATATACCTTGTGTGCGAAGCACTACTAGGTATATAAATTGTTCGATATTATTACAAGTGGCGAAGTATAACAAAAAATTATAAACGCAAGAAATCACCATCCTAGAAGGAGAAAGATTCGTCACTTCAAAAAATTTTAAAATGTTATTGTTATAATAGGTCTAAAGCTCGTACCGAACCAGGATACTTCAAATATAAAAGGCCGGAAACACAAGCTTGTTGTTTGTGTAAAATCTCAATAACAAAAAGTCAAGAGCACATGGTTGGCAATACTGTGATACAAAAACAGAGTTGTAATAAATCCATCATGATCCAATCTCACCTCCGGATGGCGGTGTTGGTTCATGAATTGGTAAAAGTTAATTGAACAGGTTTTAATCAATAACCACAATAATTTATGGTCTTTTAAATTTCCGAACTTTTTATTATTTCGTAAAAACAATATTTTTTTTTGTCTAAAGATCAACCATTTTCGTCCTGGTCATCCTCCATCTTTATTGAACTACACATTTTGGTTCGGATTTTACTTGTGAAAAGCCAATACAGAAAAAATCAAGCAAATTAAATGATCTAACCCAGAACTCGTCTCTGCTTTTGACAGAGCTAATGCTAGTAGTAGAAACGCGTTTTTCATAATCAGGATTGAAGATACAACTTCGGTGCATTGATGTGGTAGTCAAATCCTTAACGTAAGAGAAAAACCAACATGCAATTGGTCGGTAAGGTTACGTTCCAGATAGTAGCACCAATAATCGATTACATTGTTTCTCATAAGGTTGGTCGAATCAGCTGTTTTATAAGGTTAGTTATAAAAAAATTCAACGAACCCGTATGATGCTAAGAGAGGACAATTCTCAAGGGCTGAAAGACGATTTTAAAACACATGTGTTTAAGCGTTTATTTTATTTGCATTGCATGCTATTGTAATTCGCAATCATCTTATAAAATATTACGAAGATATAGTTTATATTTTGGAAAGCCAAAGTGTGATATTTCACAGCTAAAATGAGGAAGCCAATCACGCGCCATGCCTCAGAGATTAAAATTTACGCAACAAGGTCGTCAGAACCTGTGCCAAATGAATAAATACCTTTTGATCAAGGCGATCGCCTAGGCCTGAGCAAAAGGGTGGTTTTTCAGAATGAAAATGAGGAAAACCAGTCACGCCCCATGCCTCAGAGCCAACAGTGCTCGTCACCAAATAACACATACAGGGTGTCACAGGTGTCCCGCACCCCCCGTTCTCTAAAGAACAAAAAGAATTTAACATTTGCGCCACAAAATGAAATAAATATTAACAAGTAAGGAAAGGGCTGTCTTCGGCTGTGTCGAAGGCTTTATACCTTTCATGAATGCTAAACCACACTTATCGGAACAATCGATTGTATGGGAGCTATACGTTATGTTGGTCCGATCTGGCTGATTTTGCCTACATATGTTACATGTATAATATGTAGCAAACGTGCAAAGTTTAACGTTCCTAGCTTTTTAACTGCAAAAATTATAGCCCAAAACCCATTTATCGAAACTATCGATTATATGGGAGCTATATGTCATGTTGGTCCGATCTGAGTCATTTTCACTACACACGTTGCAAATACAATTTGTACTAAACTTGTTAGTTATAAAAAAATTCAACGAACCCGTATGATGCTAAGAGAGGACAATTCTCAAGGGCTGAAAGACGATTTTAAAACACATGTGTTTAAGCGTTTATTTTATTTGCATTGCATGCTATTGTAATTCGCAATCATCTTATAAAATATTACGAAGATATAGTTTATATTTTGGAAAGCCAAAGTGTGATATTTCACAGCTAAAATGAGGAAGCCAATCACGCGCCATGCCTCAGAGATTAAAATTTACGCAACAAGGTCGTCAGAACCTGTGCCAAATGAATAAATACCTTTTGATCAAGGCGATCGCCTAGGCCTGAGCAAAAGGGTGGTTTTTCAGAATGAAAATGAGGAAAACCAGTCACGCCCCATGCCTCAGAGCCAACAGTGCTCGTCACCAAATAACACATACAGGGTGTCACAGGTGTCCCGCACCCCCCGTTCTCTAAAGAACAAAAAGAATTTAACATTTGCGCCACAAAATGAAATAAATATTAACAAGTAAGGAAAGGGCTGTCTTCGGCTGTGTCGAAGGCTTTATACCTTTCATGAAAAATTCAACGAACCCGTATGATGCTAAGAGAGGACAATTCTCAAGGGCTGAAAGACGATTTTAAAACACATGTGTTTAAGCGTTTATTTTATTTGCATTGCATGCTATTGTAATTCGCAATCATCTTATAAAATATTACGAAGATATAGTTTATATTTTGGAAAGCCAAAGTGTGATATTTCACAGCTAAAATGAGGAAGCCAATCACGCGCCATGCCTCAGAGATTAAAATTTACGCAACAAGGTCGTCAGAACCTGTGCCAAATGAATAAATACCTTTTGATCAAGGCGATCGCCTAGGCCTGAGCAAAAGGGTGGTTTTTCAGAATGAAAATGAGGAAAACCAGTCACGCCCCATGCCTCAGAGCCAACAGTGCTCGTCACCAAATAACACATACAGGGTGTCACAGGTGTCCCGCACCCCCCGTTCTCTAAAGAACAAAAAGAATTTAACATTTGCGCCACAAAATGAAATAAATATTAACAAGTAAGGAAAGGGCTGTCTTCGGCTGTGTCGAAGGCTTTATACCTTTCATGAATGCTAAACCACACTTATCGGAACAATCGATTGTATGGGAGCTATACGTTATGTTGGTCCGATCTGGCTGATTTTGCCTACATATGTTACATGTATAATATGTAGCAAACGTGCAAAGTTTAACGTTCCTAGCTTTTTAACTGCAAAAATTATAGCCCAAAACCCATTTATCGAAACTATCGATTATATGGGAGCTATATGTCATGTTGGTCCGATCTGAGTCATTTTCACTACACACGTTGCAAATACAATTTGTACTAAACTTGTTAGTTATAAAAAAATTCAACGAACCCGTATGATGCTAAGAGAGGACAATTCTCAAGGGCTGAAAGACGATTTTAAAACACATGTGTTTAAGCGTTTATTTTATTTGCATTGCATGCTATTGTAATTCGCAATCATCTTATAAAATATTACGAAGATATAGTTTATATTTTGGAAAGCCAAAGTGTGATATTTCACAGCTAAAATGAGGAAGCCAATCACGCGCCATGCCTCAGAGATTAAAATTTACGCAACAAGGTCGTCAGAACCTGTGCCAAATGAATAAATACCTTTTGATCAAGGCGATCGCCTAGGCCTGAGCAAAAGGGTGGTTTTTCAGAATGAAAATGAGGAAAACCAGTCACGCCCCATGCCTCAGAGCCAACAGTGCTCGTCACCAAATAACACATACAGGGTGTCACAGGTGTCCCGCACCCCCCGTTCTCTAAAGAACAAAAAGAATTTAACATTTGCGCCACAAAATGAAATAAATATTAACAAGTAAGGAAAGGGCTGTCTTCGGCTGTGTCGAAGGCTTTATACCTTTCATGAATGCTAAACCACACTTATCGGAACAATCGATTGTATGGGAGCTATACGTTATGTTGGTCCGATCTGGCTGATTTTGCCTACATATGTTACATGTATAATATGTAGCAAACGTGCAAAGTTTAACGTTCCTAGCTTTTTAACTGCAAAAATTATAGCCCAAAACCCATTTATCGAAACTATCGATTATATGGGAGCTATATGTCAAGTTGGTCCGATCTGAGTCATTTTCACTACACACGTTGCAAATACAATTTGTACTAAACTTGCAAAATTTTACGTTCCTAGCTTTTGAATTGCAAGAGTTATAGGCCAAAACCCATTTATCGGAACAATCGATTGTATGGGAGCTATGCCTTCTATCGGTCCGATCTTGCTGGTTCCGACAAATGATTAATCCTATGCAAAATGGCGCCTGCTTGCAAAATTTCATCGAGATATCTCAAAAACTGAGGGACTAGTTTGCGTTCAAACAGACGGACGGACGGACGGACGGACGGACGGACGGACAGACGGACATGGCTAAATCAACTCGCCTCATCGCCCTGATCATTTCGGTATACTTAATAGTGGGTCTATCTCTTCTTCTTCTCATACTTACAAACATCGGACCAAAGTTATAATACCATTTCATGTTCATGAAAGGTATAAAAATAACTTAAAACAAGTAAGGAAAGGGCTGTCTTCGGCTGTGCCGAAGGCTTTATACCTTTCATGAATACGCACAACTTTTCTAAGTGTCCGATCCTTACTTACAATTTCTTACAAACTCTCCAAAACACATTTATCGGGGCAATCGGTAATATTGGAGCTATATGTTATGTAAGTCCGATCTGTATGATTTTCACTACACACATCACATATATAATAAGTACCAAACCTGCAAAATTTTACATGCCTAGCTTCTTAACTGCAAAATTTATAGCCCAAAACCCATTTATCGAAACTATCGATTATATGGGAGCTGTATGTTATGTTGGTCCGATCTTGGTGATTTTCACTACACACACATTACTTATATAGTATGTACTAAACCTGCGAAATTTCGCTTTAATAGCTTTTTAATTGCAAGAGTTAGAGGCCAAAACCCGTTTATCGGAACAATCGATTGTATGGGAGCTATGCGTTGTATCGGTCCGATCTTGCTGGTTCCGACAAATGATTAATCCTATGGGAAATGGCGCCTGCTTGCAAAATTTCATCGAGATATCTCTAAAACTGAGGGACTAGTTTGCGTTCAAACAGACGGACGGACAGACGGACGGACGGACAGACGGACAGACGGACATGGCTAAATCAACTCAGCTCGTCGCCCTGATCATTTCGGTATACTTAATGGTGGGTCTATCTCTTCTTCTTCTCACACTTACAAACATCGGACCAAAGTTATAATACCATTTCATGTTCATGAAAGGTATAAAAACAACTCGCCTTCTCTAAAGCTTAGACAACATGATAAATACGTCGTACACTGGGATGGAAATTGCTGCAATATATTTCTGGGTCAAAAACCGTAGATAGGCTTCCAATTCTTCTCACTGCATTTAGATATGAGCATTTACTAGGAGTTCCAAAAATGGAGTCCGGATCATCAGAAAACGAAAACATAAGCAATTTTAAGGACTTTGGATGAATATACAGGGTGGCGCAAAAGTAATCTCCGATGTTTTTGGCTGTAATTCAAAACAAAATGAAAACTTTGATTCTTCTTGTGGATTATTTTATTTGGTCTTTTAATTTCTTTACATCAAGTCGAGAATATGATGTCATGTAAATGGCCACCGCCACAGTTGATTGTCATTTGAGCCCTTTTTATGGCATTTTCCATCACTTTGGCCAAGACTTCCGGCGATAGGTCCTCACATTCTTGACGGATATTGTCTTTAAGAGCTGCAAGAGTCTGAGGCTTGTTGACATAAACCCGCGACTTCAAAAAGACCCACAAAAAAAGTAAGTCTGGAGCGGTCAAATCAGGCGATCTTGCTGGACGAATTAAAAGAAGTGGCGCAGCATTTTTAAGACCAAATATAAAGCTGGTATTGAAGATCCCATTATCGCTAATATTGTTTTAGAGAAAAAAAGAAATATATACTGTCATCAGGGAATGCTTGCAGGCAGGCCCGTGCGCACGGGGGGGGGGGGGGGGGGGGGGGGGGTTTGGGGGTTAAACCCCCCATGGCCATATCTAAGTTGCAATGATTTTGCAAAAGTTTTCAAGTTTTCAAAATACAGTTTATAAATCTTATATTGAATCTTGACTAATAATTTTTGACAAAATTAGTTAAAATAATTTTACGGAAGAAGAAATTGGTGAAAGTTGCAAAGAATAAGTTTGGCCAATACATAAGTCCGGCACTTCGAATTGCACTTGGAGCTTTCCGAAATTACAAAGTTGTGTAGGGTATGGGCATTTTTTTTATTTAATTTAACTGATGAAAACAGTGAGCAGTTTCAATTGACAGAGCGAATGCACTGCAAGGCTCAATTATATGAAAGATTTCGAGTGTTTTCTGACCCTTTGTTATGGTCTACTTCTAACTTATAGTCATTTTTCTTTTATTGAGTTTGATTGGTATGACTCACTGCGGTTGGATAGGTGACAGTTTAGGTTCACACTGCGGTTTGACATAAATCGATAAATTCTGGGAAGTGGCGTGATTTTTGCCGAGGTGGCAGCACCAAATGTTCCATAAAATGGAAAAAGGCACCAATAACGGAATTTGTAATTTCCAGACAAACAAGTGGTTGGTGTGTTCTCGGTGTGGCCAGAAATAAAA
Organism: Sphenella marginata; assembly: GCA_951509765.1. Classification (NCBI taxonomy): domain Eukaryota; kingdom Metazoa; phylum Arthropoda; class Insecta; order Diptera; family Tephritidae; genus Sphenella; species Sphenella marginata. The sequence continues at coordinate 2,595,012 of OX608078.1, forward strand.
AAGTAGGGTAAACCAGATTGCCCGAAAAATGACAAATTGAATTAAATGGGCATTTGATATTAAGTAAACAGCGCTTAATTTTTATGTTGGAAATTAATGTATACAAGTGGGTGACTAATCGAATAACTAAGGTAGGGAGACACATGGGGGTCCCGTCCGGATTCCTGATAATGACGCAATTAACAACTGTCATATCACCAAAATAAAATGTAACAAAGGGAAAAGGGCACCAAAATATTAGTCAATTTGTAAAGCATCTTTAAGAAGCAAGTTAACTATTTTCAAGGCGGCAATATTAATTTATCATGCGCATGGTAACGAGGCATAAATCGTCATAGTATTGTCAATGGCAGGGTCGGATGAGGAGCTTCATGTGTCTCCTATCCTAAAACCCAGTAACGTCGGGTTCCGCGGACCACCAAGGGAACACACCAAACATAAGTTCTAGAACCTTCCTTTTTTTGCGCGCCAACGAAAGCGTGCCTTTAGGGTTCGGACTTAGTTAAAATTGTAGTAATTTCAATACTCAATGCTCTTTACACAAATCTACTACTCTTTATACTCCTATTTAATAGCACCATAGTTCGATTTTTCTTTTGATTAACTAAATTTTTCTCTGACTTCAAACTTTCCCGTAAGATAATTATTAATTTTTAACCTTCTGTAATTTCAACTTTTGTTCCATACGTGAAAATTCACCTTTAATAAAACTAACTAGAGAGCAAAATAGTAGTAAGAGTAAAAGTACTAAATTCCTTTTTTTTAAAAAACCTTAAAGTAAAAGTGTAATCACCGAACTTTCAAATTTAAGCAATTTCTACAGATTAACTATCGAAAATCTACTATACAGTTGTAAAATCATATCTTTTACTTTAATTTCAATAGCATAAGGTCTGGTTTTTTTGTTTCGGAATGCGTACTGTACTTTTACCAAATTTGGTAGTACAAAAAGTACTTAAAATAATACTAAAAGTCCGAACCCTGATGGCAACCACCAATCGGAGTGTTCCACCTGGCAACGATCACGCCACGTCAGACTGGGTAACGGAACTTTTCCATTGCGCAGTCGTAGTTGCTTAAACATTTTTTCGATACCCTAGTGGCTTCGCCGGCATTTACTGATATTTAAAATGTATTACAAAATCGAACGGATCGGTCGTGCCCCGTGATAAAAACAAAAAAAAAAAAGTTTAAAGTGAACTAAGATTACAAGTTTGCAAAAAAATAAGAAGCGAAAAATAAAAAAACTTGAAAAGTGCGTTAAGGTAAAGAAAAGTGAAGTGTTTTGTGCGCGTCGATAGTTGGGGGTAATTGTTTCCTTTGGGGGACAACTGCTGAAACGCGACCAGAGGTTTCGGGAGAGGTATCGAAAAACGCCCTTTGACCTCACTGCTAATGATCCTAGATTAGATTTTGATTTTTTTTGGTGTTTGTGAAAAAACTATTTGCGATCAAAGTTGCAAAATTATATACGGTGTGTAACATAGGTTAGGGCGAGCCAAAAAGCGTGTGCACGGAAATAATTGTGATCGCGTAGCCGGTAGTTGACCGCAAGCAAACCAAAACCCGGATAGGATTCGCAAATCAGAATTTGATCTGGGTCATTTTTTTTTTGGGTTTGTTAATAACTTTTACTGAAACAGAAAATTGAAATATCTTAGCAGTTGTCTCATACCAAATAGTATTCCGCTCTCGGGTTATGGACGAAAGTTTAGAAGTGTACTGTATTGTAATTAATTAATACAAACAATAAGGACGTGTATATGTCATTTAAAATAAACATACATATGTTTAAAATAAAATATATTTTACGCCCATAACCAAAACCCACTACAACAAGGCGCCACTGCTACAGCGGCCACCATTGCAACACGCACCACCATCGCGCGCGTCACTATCGCGCCGCATCGAGCGACCCATCGCGCGCCACCATTGCAACACCGGCGGCAACAAAACCACCACCAGCTTCAAGTTACCTTTCGGTAAGTTTTATAGTAAAACTTGGGTTTTTTATATTAGTTGCTTGTTATTTGCAGTTTTATTAATTTCTTGTTATTTGCACTAGGTCTGTGAGCCCCACCAGCGCTCACATAGTCGCGCATACGAACGCGTGCTACAACAGCGCGACCATTCAGCGCCACCATTGCTCCATCATCGCGCGCGCCACTATACCAGCGCACCATCATCGCGCGCCCACATCGCGCGCCACCATTGTAACAGCGCACCATCATCGCGAACGACCAATCGCGCGCGCCACTACAACAGCGCTTCGCCATCGCAACACTACCAGCATTCACCATCGCGCGCGCCACTACAATAGCGCACCACAACAGCTACAACCATCAGCAATAACGATAGCGGGGGCCGACCTAATATAGGCCCGCCGCACAAACATCAGCAACAACAAGAACCGGTGATAACCCCGGCAACAAAAATACCAGCGTGACAACAGCAGGGGCCGCCCTAATGTAGGCCCGCTGCATATATACACCAGCAGTGACACCAGCGAGGGCCGCCCTATTATAGGCCCGCCGCACAAATACCAACACCAACAACAGTAGCGCCCCACCAACGGCCTACTGCAACAACCGGGTGAGACCAAACCTTAACATTAAAATAAACAATAAAACATACATGGATTTAAAAGATAGGTTAATATATTGAAACTTAAATTGTAAGGGTTAGATAGACAGAAGGAAAACTAAATCAAATTAAAGTAACCTTATAATTTAGGAGGAGAACTTAAGAAAAATGCAATTATAGATAGATAGAATAGGTAAGGAATAAACAAAAGATTTAAATAAATTAAACTTAGTTTCGTAATTAACACATATGTACATATATATAAACTTATATAACTAAAATGAGGGAAAATTTATTGAAATTAAAGTAACTTAGAATTTCATAAAATAGAATTAAAAACAATACATAAAATAAATAGAATAAAATGCATAAAATAAAATATACTTAAAAATACCCTAAAATAAAATAAAATATAATTAAAATACATAAAATTAAATAACATAATATACATAAAATAAAATAGAATAATACAAATAATACAAGGTAAATAAACTCAATATACATAAAATAAAAGAAATAAAAAAAAAATTTAAATACATAAACTAAAATAAATTTCATCAAACAAAATTAAGTACCTAAAATAAAATAAATTTCATTAAATAACCAAAATGAAATACTTACAAATTTTAATAAAATAAACCAAATACATAAATAATCAAATAAACAAACTACAACTATAACAAACTAAAGGCCGCCAATAAAATAACATAATAATCAATAAATAATGAATAAAATAACATAACAATAAATAATAATAAATAAAATAACTTAATAATACTGTAATAATAAAATAAGCAGAACAAAACAAATTATATAACTAAATAAACAAAAGTTAGGTACAGTAACACAACTTTACTTAAAGAATACAATTTAAAGAATAGGAATGTAATTTATAAAAAAAAAAAAAAAATAAAAAAAAATAAAAAAAAAGGTTTAAACTACATTAGTACAGCTTTGATTAAAACTAACACAAAGTTAAATAGGAATGTAAACAAAGACAAGAAAAAAAGGATAGGATAGGGTTGTAATTATAAGCAAAAATAAGAAAAAGAAAGAGAAGAAGCAGAAGATTGAAGTAAATAAACTAAAAACTAAAAATTAATTTAAATAATTGTTTAAAAAAAATTAGGTTTAAGAAATGAAGATTAAATAAAAATTGTTAACTAAAAATGGGAGTGCTGGCGTTCCGATTTATTTAGAAGGCAGTAGGTTTGTTGGTAAGGGGCCATCGATATTAGGTGCGTCGATGGCCATGGATGAGGGTGGGCCAAGCACCGGGCGTCGCAACAACACCCGCGGCGCCCCCTTATATTGTTCGGCCTTATTTTTCTTTGATTTATATGTTTGTTTATTTCTATTTTTCAGATTGTAATCGGTCGTTTCCGATTCGTTTTGGTTTTCAGGTTTTTTTTTGTTTCAATTTACTGGCTTTTTTTGTTGCCAGGCGTTTTATTTAAATTTTGATTCGTTTTGATTTTCAGGTTTTTTTTGTCTGAATTTACTGGGTTTTTTTTGGTTTAGTTTTTCGGTTAATTTTAAATTTTTGTTCCGCCCGTTTTCTTTTTGAATTTTTTTGTTTTAATAGTTTTCGGTTATTTTTTTTTTAATTTTGAGTTTGAAGTTTTGAAATGTCAACGGTCTGTCCGTGGCATCCGTGTTGAACCGGATGTTGTTTTAAAAGTTGTTTTGACGCGGTTTTGCGTTTTTCCCCGCGTATAAAAGGCATGATTTTGACCTTTTCTCTGTTTATGGCGCAGGACGGTAAGGTTGGCAAGAGCCCACCCCAGCCGACATGACTAGCCACAGTGCACCACTGATATCATGCCGACCGCCTTCCTTACTGCTCCATTTTGACGCGATTCCATAACAGATGGCGCCCAACGTGGGGCCTGAGGCGCTGGCCTCGGTGACTCCTCTGGTCAGGTTGTGAGGTTTCACCATCTCGTATGTCCCAGGTAGGCAGGCCCAGTAGCCGCCACCTGCGTTGCGACGGGATGGTGGGACTGATCAAGTCGTCCGGATGGGTCTTCGGGTTCAGTAGCTGAGGGCTCCACGAGACTTCACGTCATGTCCACCGGAAGTTTTGCATTTCACCCGGTGAGGTAGTGCTAAACGCACTTAGTTTTTTTGTAATATACATATTTTTTTTGTCCCGGGTCTGTTGTCCGATGTCGGCTTCGGGAAAATATATATGTCCGCTAAGTGGGGTTTAGAGTTTTAGGGATTTTTAACTTTTCGTTTGCCGAACGTGTGTTTTGTTTTGTCTTTGTTTTTTTTTGTAAGCATTTTTTTTTCTTTTGTAGGTATCTCCACTCCTCTAACCAGTCTCAGGCGGCAGCCTTCAGCAGCCCCTGCATTGCGGAAGGAGGAGTGGGGAACCGAATAACCCCTTTTTTTCAACTGCGCAAGTCTGGGGAAATGAGGTATCTAGCTGCATCCTTTCATTGCGGCGCAGCTGAGGAGGGGTAGAACCGATTTTCAGTTTTTTTTGTCATTTTCGGTCTACAGCACCTCGGCAAGTCTCAGGCGGCAGCCTTTAGCAGCCCCTGCATTGCGGTCGGGAGTGCTGGAGTCCAAATAAGTTTGAACTTTTTCAACTGCGCATGTCTGGGGAAATTCGGTATCGAATCCTTTCATTGCGGCGCAGCTGAAGAGGTGTAAAGTAAAATAAATTTTCAGATTTCTTTTGTCAATTGCGGTCTACAGTGCCTCGGCAAGTCTCAGGTGGCAGCCTTTAGCAGCCCCTGCATTGCGGTCGGGAGTACTGTAGTCCAAATAAGGTTAACTTTTTTTCAAAATTTTCGCCATGGTATACCCACATGTCTCAGGGCGAGGTGTCCTTAAGACCACCCCTGCATTGCGGTAGGTGTACCTGGATATGTCCTTGTCAAATGTTTTATGTTTATTTTTTTTTTCCATTATACCTATGCCTTCTAATGATGGGATGTCAGCATTCCCATTGAACATCTAAATACACATACCAATATCTTTTTTTAAACAACATATCGTATTTCATTGCATTTTGACTTTCAAACGTATATTTACTAATCAAACTTTCTTTCAGCATATATTGTACACGTATATATATGTATATATTTTTTTTTTGAAAACTTTACTATATTTTTTTACGGAAAGTCGTTACGATTAGCGACTTGATAAACGTAGACGTAATCAACCATATTTTTTTTTACGCGAATCGTCGGTATTATAGGGTAGGGAGGGTGAATTTTTACTTTGTGCCTTCCAACCGCCCCTTGTAACCGAAAGCAATACTTAGACATTTTTTTTTTTTTTTTTGACCAATTTTCTTTTATATAGCCAGTTCCTAGTAGACATGGAACAGTCAGCTGAACGCATGACTACTAGAAATTCTAACCGAGGAAGTGGGGGTAAACCTAGAGGTCAGGGTAGAGGGGCATTTCCAAAACAGCCCACAAATCGGCCTTTAGTGATGCATTCTCCAGTAGGTAGTCCGGGTAGAGGAGATCCGACCGGGACAGTTTTGAACCCTGCTTCCAACCACAAGATGGATAGACCAGCTAGTACTAATATCCTTGACTCGTCCATGGCCGCAGACCCCATGCAGAATATTTTTGACCCTTCGACTAACGTGTTGACAGGTATACAGGAAGAAGCTGGAGTTTTGTTACAAAACTCTATACCTCTTAACACTTTAGGTGATAGGCGAACTCCGCGGAATATTGTTGAGGCCCCTCCTGAAGACTCGTGGGTGAACGTGCTACATCAGCTGTTCAGGACTTCTCAGGAGGAGATGCGTAGCGAAATGAGGACGATCAGGGAGAATATGGACTTACATAACGCTGCAGTAACATCGTCGCATTGCGGTGCGACCTATTCGAGGAACACCAATAGGGATGAAAGGAACCGGGCCCAGACCTTTGTTAGTAACCAAGCCAACATCGTTTCGAACAACATGGCGGTGAAACCACAGGAGTGGAAGGTCTCCTTCGATGGTACTGGGAGCGTTGCGGATTTTTTGTTTAAATTAGACACCTTATGTGAGCGGACTCAGTGTTCGGACGGCCAGCTAATGGCAAGCTTTCATTTATTTCTGTCAGGGCGGGCTGAAGAATGGTACTGGCTGTTCACCAAGCAAAACCCAAACGCGAATTATCCTTTTTTGTGCTATTCTTTGAAGCGTGAGTTTGGAACATTGAAAAGTGACCACGAGATCATGATGGAGATCTCAATGCGAAAGCAGAAGCTGAGTGAGTCATACGATGTGTTCCACACTGACATAGTAGCACTCAACGCGCGCCTTAGAGAACCAATGTCAGAAGCCCTACTGATTGATATAATAAAACGGAACGTCAACAGTAGCTTGAAGCTGATGCTTTTCAATGCAGAAGCGAGGACATTGCATGATCTACGCGATATAGCACGAAAAGGTGAACAAGTGCTTAGGGAGAGTAAAATCCTGGGAACAACTTTTACTGGAAGACATGTTAATGAAGCCCGAGCGATGACACCTGATAGGAGGATGGAGAGCGAGGATTGCGAAGCTGACCCGCAGATCGAGGCGTTGGAGTATCGGCGAAATAGAAAACCGGACTTTTCAGGAATACAGGGTTGGAATAGTCAGGCCATGGGGCATTCATATATTTATTGTGAGGAACCTATTAGGAACCCTTTTTGCTTTAAGTGCGGGCATAGAGGCGTGTATACCCCAAAATGTCCAAAGGACCATCGCCGGCAGGGAAACCAATATTCGAGCGAGAAGATGGGGGAAACTCGTTCGGTGCCATAGCCCCCATATCAGCCAGTACCCGAGGAATCGCCTCGAGTGCTGAACCAAGTGATAGGTCCTTCGCGAGCAGTGAGTTCCATGGAAGTGGTGAGCTTTCGAGGAGTAGTGGCACTCTTGCGACGGAACAGCCCAGCATTTTAGTAACTTTTCCTGATAATTCAGATAGCTCCAATAGCTCAGATTCAGATAATCCAGGGCCGTCCTATCATATTACAAAGCCTGTTCACATTTTGAAAAGTCATAGCAGAGATGTTGCTTGTCAAGCGCATTTTTCACCTAGTTTGGAACAGAGGGTTACCAGTTACGAGCTAGTTAGGTCAAGAATTTTCGGAAACAATCCAGAGTCATGTGTGTCAGATAATATTTTAAACTGTAGGAAGAGATATAATAATCGAGTACAGGAGCGTAAACTTTTGCAAAGCACCACCTTATTTCTCACAGAGGATGAAAGGCCTCTGGTGAGGATAAAAATAGGAAACAGTTTTATAGTAGGCTTGCTGGACTCGGGTGCTAATGTCTCTATCCTCGGGAAGGACTGTGAAGAGTTTTTGGATTCGATTGGGCTTAAGTACCACCCACTACAGGCTTTTGTATACACGGCGGGTGGCGCCAAGCAGAAAATACTAGGTTCTGTTTCCTTACCTGTGACTTTTAAAAATATTACCAAAACTATAGGCTTTTACCTTGTTCCTTCGCTTCTTCAAGAAGCGTATTTCGGAGTTGATTTTTGGAGAGCTTTCGCGTTAGCGCCGGATATTTTTTCCAGTGTAGCATGTCTAGAGATTAGCGAAGAGAGGGAACAAGAACATAATTTCCATGATTTAACAACAAAGCAGAAGGTCGAGCTGCAGAACGTAGTAGAGACGTTTCCGTCATTTGAGAAGTTAGGTCTGGGTCAAACAAAGCTAGTCGAACATCATATTGACACGGGCGACGCGGTTCCAATAAATAGCAAGCATTTCCCTCTTTCGCCACCGAGGCAAGCCGAAGCTTTTAGTGAGATAGATAGGCTGCTCGAAATGGGAGTTATCGAGGAATCGAACTCGCCGTGGTGTAGTCCTGTGGTGTTGGTCCGGAAACCAGGGAAGGTCCGGCTTTGTATTGATTCCAGAAAAGTCAACGCGGTTACCAAAAAGGACTCATACCCCTTGCCGCATATTAATGGGCTATTGAGTAGGTTGAAGGATACCCATTTCATCAGTGGTATCGACCTGAAAGACGCGTTTTTCCAAATCAAATTGACGGAATCATCGAAAGAAAAGACAGCGTTCGCAGTTCCGGGGAAGCCTCTCTACCACTTCAAGGTGATGCCATTTGGGTTATGTAACGGGCCGCAGACGATGAGCAGGCTGATGGACAAGGCCATTCCTTCGCGTTTGAGTGAGAACGTCTTTGTCTACTTGGATGACCTGATGGTATGCAGCACCAACTTTGAGGACCACTTGAGCTTGTTGGCAGAGGTAGCAAAGTGTTTAAGGGACGCGGGCCTAACAATTAACGTTAAGAAGAGCAAATTTTGTCAGAAAGAAATTCGATATTTAGGGTACTTGATAGGTAGCGGATGCTTGAAGGTAGACCCAGGGAAGATAGAAGCAGTTAAAAGTTTTCCGATCCCGAAGTCTCCGCGGCAGGTGCGTAGGTTTGTAGGTATGGCGAATTGGTATAGGGCGTTTATTACAAATTTTGCTGATTTAGCAGGCCCTTTGACCGATTGCCTTCGGAAAAAGCTAGGTCCATTCAAACTTACCCCTGAGGCAATAGAGGCTTTCGAAAAGCTGAAGGTAGCCTTGAGCTCCGCTCCTGTCCTGGCCCAACCCGATTTCTCGAAGGAATTTGTTATTCAGTGCGATGCGTCCAAAATAGGTGTGGGTGGTGTGCTATTCCAGGTCGACGACGAGGGCGCTGAGCATCCAATAGCGTTCGTTTCAAAAAAGCTTAACAATGCTCAGCGCAATTATACCGTGACCGAGCTGGAATGCCTGGCAGCCATAGTCAGTGTCAAACGCTTTCGTCCATACATTGAGGGTCTGCCATTTCGTATTATTACAGACCATTCGAGCCTCAAGTGGTTGATGACTCAAAAGGATTTGAGTGGTAGGTTGGCTAGGTGGTCGCTTCTGCTTCAGAGATATGACTTTAGAATGGAACATCGCAAGGGAACCCTGAATATTGTACCGGATGCCTTATCGCGCTTCGATGTAGTCGCGCTGACCTATCCGAACACACCTCACGAAATAGATTTAGAGTCGCCAGAATTTGCAAGTGCCGCATACTCGGATCTAGTCCGAACCATTTTAGATAACAAAGAGGCACTACCGGATTTACGTGTAAACGAGGGCGTAGTTTTCAAAAGGGTTAAATTTCGTAAGGGTGTGGAGGATGAGGAGCATTCGCTATGCGGTTATGGTTACCGACTGGGTTGATGAAGGAGGCAATACGACTTGCGCACGATGCGAACAGGAGCTACCACGGAGGGTGGCAGAAAACTTTGGAGCGCGTTCGGCAGAAATACTTCTGGCCAAGCCAAGCTAAGGACGTCCGGGAGTATGTACGCAAGTGCGACATTTGCAAAGCGGTAAAAGCAACAAACCAACAAGCCAGGCCACCCATAGCGAATGCTTTTACTTCGGAAAGACCATTTCAGCGGTTCTACTGCGATTTCCTGGGGCCATATCCGAGATCGAAGCGTCGAAATCAATTCCTTTTCATTTTATTGGACCACTTTTCAAAGTATGTTTGGTTGAAGCCCATGCAGAGAGCGACGACGGTGAACGTTATGAATTAATTCACTTCTGAAATTTTTCCAACTGTAGGGGTCCCTCAGTATATCCACAGCGACAACGGTAAACAGTTTATCTCAAAGGATATGAAGCAATTTTTAGAGAACTACGGGTTAACCCACATTAAGACAGGGCTATACTCACCGCAGGCTAACGCATCGGAGCGCGTAAATAGGGAGATTGTTTCAAAAATAAGAGTTTTTCTGAACGATAAACAGGATCATACTGACTGGGATAGACATATACCCGAAATACTTTCAGTTTTAAGAAGTGACTTTCATACCTCAATTCAGTGCTCTCCATACTTTGCATTATACGGTCAGAACATGATTCAGCACGCATCGGCATACAACATATTAGATAAACTCGGCGCTCTGGCGCAAGATGAAATCCCAATAGTAGCTAGGGCTGATAAATTGTCAAACATTCGCGAGAAAATTCGTAGAAATTTAGATGCAGCAAAAGATAGGACAGTAAGAGTATATAACAAACGCTCTAGACTAGTGAACTATAGGGAAGGTCAGGAGGTTTTTAGGAAAAATTTTGCCTTGAGTAACTTTAAACAAGGCATAAACGCCAAATTCTTGCCGAAGTATCTTAAGTGTCGAGTCCGTCGAAAAATAGGCAATGCGTTGTATGACTTGGAAGATCTGACGGGAAAATTGATAGGGCGTTTCCATGCTTCGGATATTCGTCCCCAATAACCAGAATTTTGACATTTTTTTTTATTATTTTTTTTCTCAATCTTACATTTCCATCTGGGCGTTTTGGCAGTCGGGGACAACTCGCCCAGTATTCTCCCCGAGCATTGACCCAGAAGGGAGTCCACATGTGCTTCCACCGGGAGCAGTGGACAACCTGGCAATCCTGATAACCGGATTGTCTTTCGGAGTTTTGACGAGTTCTCCATAATCAAAATGTCTACCGGATGAATACTTATCGAATATGAAACCCGCTTCTCCGGTTCTTTTTCTTTAACCCTCCGTGGGGGTGAAACCACTGGAACTATCTCTTTCGGAGTTTTGACGAGTTCTCCAATAACAAATGTCTACCGCCGCGAAGCATGTTAACTAAGAAACAAAATTAAATTCTCCGTTTTTCTCAAGCCTAACTTCTGTGGGGGCCAAACCACTATAAAAACTTCCCTTCGCCGCAATGCGTTTTGAACTATGAAACAAAATACTTCAATTTTTTTTTCCCCTTACTGGCGGATCTTCTGTGCCCGGCTAGCTTGTGGTAGAACTAGAGACTCTTATCTAGGGGTGAGTCGTGCCCCACGTTTCCTTTTTTTTTATTTCGAAATGGCTTTCTTGCAAGTATACCTTTTTCCTGTTCGCTTCATTGACCGGTCTTCGAAGCGAAGCAGGTCTGTTATGGTCTACTTCTAACTTATAGTCATTTTTTTTTTATTGAGTTTGATTGGTATGACTCACTGCGGTTGGATAGGTGACAGTTTAGGTTCACACTGCGGTTTGACATAAATCGATAGATTCTGGGAAGTGGCGTGATTTTTGCCGAGGTGGCAGCACCAAATGTTCCATAAAATGGAAAAAGGCACCAATAACGGAATTTGTAATTTCCAGACAAACAAGTGCTTGGTGTGTTCTCGGTGTGGCCAGAAATAAAAAAGTAGGGTAAACCAGATTGCCCGAAAAATGACAAATTGAATTAAATGGGCATTTGATATTAAGTAAACAGCGCTTAATTTTTATGTTGGAAATTAATGTATACAAGTGGGTGACTAATCGAATAACTAAGGTAGGGCGACACATGGGGGTCCCGTCCGGATTCCTGATTCATATCACCAAAATAAAATGTAACAAAGGGAAAAGGGCACCAAAATATTAGTCAATTTGTAAAGCATCTTTAAGAAGCAAGTTAACTATTTTCAAGGCGGCAATATTAATTTATCATGCGCATGGTAACGAGGCATAAATCGTCATAGTATTGTCAATGGCAGGGTCGGATGAGGAGCTTCATGTGTCTCCTATCCTAAAACCCAGTAACGTCGGGTTCCGCGGACCACCAAGGGAACACACCAAACATAAGTTCTAGAACCTTCCTTTTTTTGCGCGCCAACGAAAGCGTGCCTTTAGGGTTCGGACTTAGTTAAAATTGTAGTAATTTCAATACTCAATGCTCTTTACACAAATCTACTACTCTTTATACTCCTATTTAATAGCACCATAGTTCGATTTTTCTTTTGATTAACTAAATTTTTCTCTGACTTCAAACTTTCCCGTAAGATAATTATTAATTTTTAACCTTCTGTAATTTCAACTTTTGTTCCATACGTGAAAATTCACCTTTAATAAAACTAACTAGAGAGCAAAATAGTAGTAAGAGTAAAAGTACTAAATTCCTTTTTTTTAAAAAAACCTTAAAGTAAAAGTGTAATCACCGAACTTTCAAATTTAAGCAATTTCTACAGATTAACTATCGAAAATCTACTATACAGTTGTATAATCATATCTTTTACTTTAATTTCAATAGCATAAGGTCTGGTTTTTTTGTTTCGGAATGAGTACTGTACTTTTACCAAATTTGGTAGTACAAAAAGTACTTAAAATAATACTAAAAGTCCGAACCCTGATGGCAACCACCAATCGGAGTGTTCCACCTGGCAACGATCACGCCACGTCAGACTGGGTAACGGAACTTTTCCATTGCGCAGTCGTAGTTGCTTAAACATTTTTTCGATACCCTAGTGGCTTCGCCGGCATTTACTGATATTTAAAATGTATTACAAAATCGAACGGATCGGTCGTGCCCCGTGATAAAAACAAAAAAAAAAAAGTTTAAAGTGAACTAAGATTACAAGTTTGCAAAAAAATAAGAAGCGAAAAATAAAAAAACTTGAAAAGTGCGTTAAGGTAAAGAAAAGTGAAGTGTTTTGTGCGCGTCGATAGTTGGGGGTAATTGTTTCCTTTGGGGGACAACTGCTGAAACGCGACCAGAGGTTTCGGGAGAGGTATCGAAAAACGCCCTTTGACCTCACTGCTAATGATCCTAGATTAGATTTTGATTTTTTTTGGTGTTTGTGAAAAAACTATTTGCGATCAAAGTTGCAAAATTATATACGGTGTGTAACATAGGTTAGGGCGAGCCAAAAAGCGTGTGCACGGAAATAATTGTGATCGCGTAGCCGGTAGTTGACCGCAAGCAAACCAAAACCCGGATAGGATTCGCAAATCAGAATTTGATCTGGGTCATTTTTTTTTTGGGTTTGTTAATAACTTTTACTGAAACAGAAAATTGAAATATCTTAGCAGTTGTCTCATACCAAATAGTATTCCGCTCTCATTGTAACAGCGCACCATCATCGCGCACGACCAATCGCGCGCGCCACTACAACAGCGCTTCGCCATCGCAACACTACCAGCATTCACCATCGCGCGCGCCACTACAATAGCGCACCACAACAGCTACAACCATCAGCAATAACGATAGCGGGGGCCGACCTAATATAGGCCCGCCGCACAAACATCAGCAACAACAAGAACCGGTGATAACCCCGGCAACAAAAATACCAGCGTGACAACAGCAGGGGCCGCCCTAATGTAGGCCCGCTGCATATATACACCAGCAGTGACACCAGCGAGGGCCGCCCTATTATAGGCCCGCCGCACAAATACCAACACCAACAACAGTAGCGCCCCACCAACGGCCTACTGCAACAACCGGGTGAGACCAAACCTTAACATTAAAATAAACAATAAAACATACATGGATTTAAAAGATAGGTTAATATATTGAAACTTAAATTGTAAGGGTTAGATAGACAGAAGGAAAACTAAATCAAATTAAAGTAACCTTATAATTTAGGAGGAGAACTTAAGAAAAATGCAATTATAGATAGATAGAATAGGTAAGGAATAAACAAAAGATTTAAATAAATTAAACTTAGTTTCGTAATTAACACATATGTACATATATATAAACTTATATAACTAAAATGAGGGAAAATTTATTGAAATTAAAGTAACTTAGAATTTCATAAAATAGAATTAAAAACAATACATAAAATAAATAGAATAAAATGCATAAAATAAAATATACTTAAAAATACCCTAAAATAAAATAAAATATAATTAAAATACATAAAATTAAATAACATAATATACATAAAATAAAATAGAATAATACAAATAATACAAGGTAAATAAACTCAATATACATAAAATAAAAGAAATAAAAAAAAAAATTTAAATACATAAACTAAAATAAATTTCATCAAACAAAATTAAGTACCTAAAATAAAATAAATTTCATTAAATAACCAAAATGAAATACTTACAAATTTTAATAAAATAAACCAAATACATAAATAATCAAATAAACAAACTACAACTCGTCCCCTCAATATAACAATAGCGTATAATTTTTTTTGGGTTTTGAGAAAATCGAGTTTAAAGTTTTTGTCAAATCAGATGTCTATTAAAACCTCAATATCACGGTAAAGAAAAATTGTTCATAGTGGATTTTTCGATGAATACATTATACCGTTTCTTGCCTTTAAATTTACCAAGTTTTTTTATTCTACGCATCCTTTAAGACCATAGTTATGTTATTCAAAGCGCAAGTCCTCCATATAGGCCATTTTATTTTTTAGGGAATTCGTATGATGTATCTGATACACTATTTTATTTTGTATGGTATACGCTGTTTCATTCAATAATTTTACGGTATTTTTATTAAAATATCAATTTGTAACATTATAAAACAGTAATTAATTCCTGTTGATATTTACCTTACTTTCTTCACTTACATTATATAATGGACTACTCACTCATATGTTTAAAATCCATATTTTTAATGAACAAACTTTCTCTGCGAAATGAATTTGCAAGCTGAAATTTCAAATGACTACAATATTTCCTTGGCATTCATGTAGTCAAAACAACGTAAAAATCGCATAGACTATTACTCTTGTAAATTTCTGATAAAATTTTCGAATTTGTATTGAAAATAAAACAGCTTATGTGGGGTATAGAAATGGTCGGAATAAAACTATTTCTCAAACAATAGTGTATATCATTATAAGCTATTTTATGAGTTAAAGTTTTGATAAATTGTATTTATTTCTACAGGGTAAAATGGAGTATAATGCGCATACACTATTATTCTTTTAACAACTTTGCAGTGGCAATTTCAAGTAAAATAGCGCATATGAGCTTATACACTTATTGAAGGAAATGTTTGAACAAGAAATTATACACCATTTTTTCCGATGACATTTTGACCCACTTTGTGGAAGTAGAATTTGACGAAATTTTGACCAGACATAGAATCAATTATGGAGATTCTAAATATGCAATAAAAAAATAATGGCGTATGAGCACATACGCTATTGTTATATTGAGGGGACGAACTATAACAAACTAAAGGCCGCCAATAAAATAACATAATAATCAATAAATAATGAATAAAATAACATAACAATAGGCCTGTTTTTTTTACACGCATATACATCTGCGTCTGCGACTAAAAAAAAACGGTCATCCACAATTGCGGTTATTCCATTATCAACGCGCATACATACATACATTTCCTCTGTTGACATTCCGGTTATAATTAAGGGATGATAAACAGATTGCTGGAAGTTGGTAAGGCAGTTTGCAAAATGAATGGAAACTTCGTGGAAGTACTGATTTTATCAGCCACTATTTCGTAGTTGCAGACAAAGTTGTGCGCTTAGCAGTCCATACAAATATTAAGCGCAAACGCAGACGCCGATAAAAAAAAACACGGCTAATAAATAATAATAAATAAAATAACTTAATAATACTGTAATAATAAAATAAGCAGAACAAAACAAATTATATAACTAAATAAACAAAAGTTAGGTACAGTAACACAACTTTACTTAAAGAATACAATTTAAAGAATAGGAATGTAATTTATAAAAAAAAAAAAAAATAAAAAAAAAAAAAAAAAAAGGTTTAAACTACATTAGTACAGCTTTGATTAAAACTAACACAAAGTTAAATAGGAATGTAAACAAAGACAAGAAAAAAAGGATAGGATAGGGTTGTAATTATAAGCAAAAATAAGAAAAAGAAAGAGAAGAAGCAGAAGATTGAAGTAAATAAACTAAAAACTAAAAATTAATTTAAATAATTGTTTAAAAAAAATTAGGTTTAAGAAATGAAGATTAAATAAAAATTGTTAACTAAAAATGGGAGTGCTGGCGTTCCGATTTAATTAGAAGGCAGTAGGTTTGTTGGTAAGGGGCCATCGATATTAGGTGCGTCGATGGCCATGGATGAGGGTGGGCCAAGCACCGGGCGTCGCAACAACACCCGCGGCGCCCCCTTACATTGTTCGGCCTTATTTTTCTTTGATTTATATGTTTGTTTATTTCTATTTTTCAGATTGTAATCGGTCGTTTCCGATTCGTTTTGGTTTTCAGGTTTTTTTTTGTTTCAATTCACTGGCTTTTTTTGTTGCCAGGCGTTTTATTTAAATTTTGATTCGTTTTGATTTTCAGGTTTTTTTTTGTCTGAATTTACTGGGTTTTTTTTGGTTTAGTTTTTCGGTTAATTTTAAATTTTTGTTCCGCCCGTTTTCTTTTTGAATTTTTTTGTTTTAATAGTTTTCGGTTATTTTTTTTTGAATTTTGAGTTTGTGGTTTTGAAATGTCAACGGTCTGTCCGTGGCATCCGGGTTGAACCGGATGTTGTTTTAAAAGTTGTTTTGACGCGGTTTTGCGTTTTTCCCCGCGTATAAAAGGCATGATTTTGACCTTTTCTCTGTTTATGGCGCAGGACGGTAAGGTTGGCAAGAGCCCACCACAGCCGACATGACTAGCCACAGTGCACCACTGATATCATGCCGGCCGCCTTCCTTACTGCTCCATTTTGACGCGATTCCATAACACCTTTTTGTTGTAGGCGTAAAGAGAATTGAGAGAAAATGAACGTTGGAGAGCAGATGAGCGACACCGTTCAAATATTTGAATGTTTTCAAACATTTTCTGAGTTTTTTTTTTATTTCACCTAACAGAAGGTAAAGATCGCATTTTTCATGGACGTTTATCATTAGGCTGGCTTTGGTTTGTTAATCGTCGAGATCTAAAACTGCTCAGCTACAGAGAAAACCTCATCAGCTAAGTAAGGTAGATAAAAAATAGATGACACAATTAATAAATAATTAGTTGACAGCGAATAGTTATTGTAAAGAATAAAGATAAGAACCAAAGGATATGAAAGCAAATTGTTGATATGTATTTAGGGTAGAAAGAATTGACTTTTTTATGCTGCATAGTGAGTCAGAAATATCAAACGTACCAGAATGAGAGTTATAATCTTGACACAAACAACGAAAAGGCTCATTTAATTCAAAATTAGTTCGACACTGTTTCAAGATAAGTGGTTTAAAATGTCTTGATGGACGAGAAGGTACATTGAAGTTCACTTCGCTCAAAAGAAACGGGCTAACGATTGAACCATTTAGTAATTTAGTCATGAAAACAGTGAAGTGATCCCAGTGAAGATCTCTTAAGGCAAATATTAAAAATTGTTTTTGAACTGATTCTAAGCGATCCACGTGGACCTGGTAACGTGGGTTCCAAATTATACAACCGTATTCAGGTATCAGTCTGACTAATGTAGTAAAGAGTTTAGTTACATAAATTCTTTAGACCATCGTTTAACAAATGCTAGAAAGCCTCTAGCTTTATTAACTATTACGTTAATATGGCAGTTAAAACTGAGTTTTTAGTCCATAGTAACCCCAAGGTCAACAAATCATACATTTGCTCAAGACTATAACTGTTACTTGTATAGGAAGCTGGCTGTGATATTCCTCTCGAAAAACGCATGTACTTACATTTCTTTAGATTAAGCGGCATATAATTTAAATCGCACCAAGTAACTAGTGTATTTAGATCTGATTGAAGCTTCTTCGAATGACAAAGCTTTACATCGTCGGCATACATTAAAATTTTCGAAAATTATATTACTGTAGAAATATCATTTATAAACAACAAGAACAGAATCGGGCCAAGATGGCTTCCTTGAGGAACTCCTGAGGAGACATAAATAACATCGGATTCACAATTTTTAAACACTACTTTTTGTGCTCTGTCGCTAAGGCAAGAAGAGATCTAGCGATTGAGACCCGGCTGGAAACCCAACCGATCCAGTTTATGAATAAGTAAAGAGTGACACACTTTATCGAAAGCTTTACTGAAATCAAAGTAAATTCAAGTAAGTTTGTAACGGTGGACTTTCCCTTACAGAACCCGTGTTGACAGTCTGAAATCAAGGTAGAGATAGGATTCGTAAGCTGATTGGTAACAATAGCTTCACACACTTTTGGGATGGCAGAAAGCTTTGCTATGCCACGATAGTTATCTATAGAAACCTTGCTTCCGCTTTTATGGCCCCGGCACATAGAAATTCCGCATATACCTGCGTTTTACGCAGCATTGTACTAGCGCCACAATGAAAGTATGAAAAAATGCTTCTTCTTGCGCATTTTGCAGCAAATTTCAAAAGTTGGCAAACTTGTTATATCAGACTAGCAGACCCGCAGACGTTGTCCTGCCAAAAATTAGGGCGCATTTCATTTATACATATGTATCTTACCTTATTGCGTAGCACAATTTGCTCGAACTATCTTTCATACCCAGCCATAGTGTATTTCAATCTATAAATTTAGTTATTTGAACTTTGGTGAATGTGGTGAATTTCCCTACAGTTTTGATTTGATCTAAATTTTTTACCATTTATGAAGATATCATTAATGAATGTTTTAAATTTTCGTCTTTCTTAGATGTTCACTAAAGCATCTTATTAAATCGTCGAATATTCTTAATTTTTTTATTTCACGACATGCATTCAATTTTTTTAGGAGGTGACACCTAAATGAAAGAATTACCTTCAGTTAATATATTCAAACTTACCAAAACTGCGAACTGAATTGAAAAAAGAATAGCAAATCGACATAACCTAATTTAACTTTTGTAATTAGTTTATAGTTTAGTAGTAAAGGCAAACAGCTCTATGAAAAAGCTTTTGTATAATAATTTTTTTCTTGAATTCAGATGAATCTAAAATTCACTTTAAGCGGACACAGTCATCAACACTTTTGATATGATAGCTATATTATATGAGCTTATTCTTGGGTCAGCCTTGGTCCACCTAATGGTCAATTTCTTGGAAACGGGTTCGCAGATGAACCTGAAAACTGTTCCTTGTGAAAACTCTCATCAACACCTTTAATTTGATACGCATATTGTTAAAATACATTCGGGGTCACCCCTGGTCCACATTTTGATCAATATCTCAGGATTCCAGAAACTTTTTTAACTTTTTCTTTCTGAAGAACCTTCTCGGGCACAAACAAATACAAAAAAAAAAATTTGTGAAATCGGTCCAGCCGTTCTCAATTGATGAGTTACTATACATTTTTTCCCTCCATTTTTATATATACATATGAGGCAAACAGCTCATGAAAAAGCTTTTGTATGATAATTTTTTCCTGAATTCAGATGAATCTAAAATTCACTCTAATCGGACACAGTCATCAACACTTTTGATATGATAGGTATATTATATGAGCTTATTCTTGGGTCAGCCTTGGTCCACCTAATGGTCAAAATCTTGGAAACGGGTTCGCAGATGAACCTGAAAACTGTTCCTTGTGAAAACTCTTATCAACACCTTTAATTTGACACGCATATTGTTAAAATACATTCGGGCTATCTGGTCCACATTTCGGTCAATATCTCAGGATTCCAGAAACTTTTTTAACTTTTTCTTTCTGAAGAACCTTCTCGCGGTACAAACAAATACAAAAAAAATTATTTGTGAAATCGGTCCAGCCGTTCTCAATTGATGAGTTACTATAGGTACATTTTTCAATTTCACAGTGAACACAATACCGGTTTTAATTTTGCGTTTGAAAGAAAAATTGTGAAAAATGACTTCCGTTATTTTCCTGCGTTCCGAGTTGTTTTTATATTATACCAGGGTCACCCCTGGTCCTCATTTTTGGATATCTGGTAAGCGGGGTAGCATAGGGTCCTGAAAATCACCTCTTTTTTAAACACTCATCAACGCCTTTTATTCGACACCCATATCGTATAAACACCTTCTAAGGTCACCCCTGGTCCACATTTTGGTAGATATCTTGGAAAACGGGTCGCATAGGGTCTTGAAAATCACCTCTTTTTTAAATACTCATCAATACCTTTTATTTGATACCCATATTGTAGAAAACCCGTATGGGGTCACACCTGGTCCATATTTTGGGAAATACCTCGAATACGGGGTCTTATATGGGACTAATAACTACACTATATTCAAGCGCTCTTCAAAACCTTTTATTTGATACCCATATCGTACAAACACTTTCTGGAGTCACCTCTGGTCCACATTTGGGTCAATATCTCGGAAACGGGACCCCATATGGGACTCAAAACCACTCCATGTTAGAACACTCATCAATACCTTTCATTTGATACCCATATCGTACAAACACTTTCTGGAGTCACCCCTGGTCCACATTTGGGTCAATATCTCGGAAACGGGACCCCATATGGGACTCAAAACCACTCCATGTTAGAACACTCATCAATACCTTTCATTTGATTCCTATATCGTATAAACACTTTCTGGAGTCACCCCTGGTCCACATTTGGGCCAATATCTCGGAAACGGGACCCCATATGGGACTCAAAACCACTCCATGTTAGAACACTCATCAATAGCTTTCATTTTGTACCCATATCGTACAAACACTTTCTGGAGTCACCCCTGGTCCACATTTTGTGGAATATCTCCAAAACCTTCCCGGTTTCTTATACTTTTTTTTGGCCATAAACCATGTCGGGCTCAATCAAAAACTACGTGGAAAATTTCGTTTAATTCGGTCCTGCCGTTCTGGAGTTATAGCGTCAGCAAGGAAAATAGGCTCCATTTTTATATATAGACTAGCAGACCCGCAGACGTTGTCCTGCCAAAAATTAGGGCGCATTTCATTTATACATATGTATCTTACCTTATTGCGTAGCACAATTTGCTCGAACTATCTTTCATACCCAGCCATAGTGTATTTCAATCTATAAATTTAGTTATTTGAACTTTGGTGAATGTGGTGAATTTCCCTACAGTTTTGATTTGATCTAAATTTTTTACCATTTATTAAGATATCATTAATGAATGTTTTAAATTTTCGTCTTTCTTAGATGTTCACTAAAGCATCTTATTAAATCGTCGAATATTCTTAATTTTTTTATTTCACGACATGCATTCAATTTTTTTAGGAGGTGACACCTAAATGAAAGAATTACCTTCAGTTAATATATTCAAACTTACCAAAACTGCGAACTGAATTGAAAAAAGAATAGCAAATCGACATAACCTAATTTAACTTTTGTAATTAGTTTATAGTTTAGTAGTAAAGGCAAACAGCTCTATGAAAAAGCTTTTGTATAATAATTTTTTTCTTGAATTCAGATGAATCTAAAATTCACTTTAAGCGGACACAGTCATCAACACTTTTGATATGATAGCTATATTATATGAGCTTATTCTTGGGTCAGCCTTGGTCCACCTAATGGTCAAAATCTTGGAAACGGGTTCGCAGATGAACCTGAAAACTGTTCCTTGTGAAAACTCTTATCAACACTTTTAATTTGACACGCATATTGTTAAAATACATTCGGGGTATCTGGTCCACATTTCGGTCAATATCTCAGGATTCCAGAAACTTTTTTAACTTTTTCTTTCTGAAGAACCTTCTCGCGGTACAAACAAATACAAAAAAAATTATTTGTGAAATCGGTCCAGCCGTTCTCAATTGATGAGTTACTGTAGGTACATTTTTCAATTTCACAGTGAACACAATACCGGTTTTAATTTTGCGTTTGAAAGAAAAATTGTGAAAAATGACTTCCATTATTTTCCTGCGTTCCGAGTTGTTTTTATATTATACCAGGGTCACCCCTGGTCCTCATTTTTGGATATCTGGTAAGCGGGGTAGCATAGGGTCCTGAAAATCACCTCTTTTTTAAACACTCATCAACGCCTTTTATTCGACACCCATATCGTATAAACACCTTCTAAGGTCACCCCTGGTCCACATTTTGGTAGATATCTCGGAAAACGGGTCGCATAGGGTCTTGAAAATCACCTCTTTTTTAAATACTCATCAATACCTTTTATTTGATACCCATATTGTAGAAAACCCGTATGGGGTCACACCTGGTCCATATTTTGGGAAATACCTCGAATACGGGGTCTTATATGGGACTAATAACTACACTATATTCAAGCGCTCTTCAAAACCTTTCATTTGATACCCATATCGTACAAACACTTTCTGGAGTCACCTCTGGTCCACATTTGGGTCAATATCTCGGAAACGGGACCCCATATGGGACTCAAAACCACTCCATGTTAGAACACTCATCAATACCTTTCATTTGATACCCATATCGTACAAACACTTTCTGGAGTCACCCCTGGTTCACATTTGGGTCAATATCTCGGAAACGGGACCCCATATGGGACTCAAAACCACTCCATGTTAGAACACTCATCAATACCTTTCATTTGATACCCATATCGTATAAACACTTTCTGGAGTCACCCCTGGTCCACATTTGGGCCAATATCTCGGAAACGGGACCCCATATGGGACTCAAAACCACTCCATGTTAGAACACTCATCAATAGCTTTCATTTTATACCCATATCGTACAAACACTTTCTGGAGTCACCCCTGGTCCACATTTTGTGGAATATCTCCAAAACCTTCCCGGTTTCTTATACTTTTTTTTGGCCATAAACCATGTCGGGCTCAATCAAAAACTACGTGGAAAATTTCGTTTAATTCGGTCCTGCCGTTCTGGAGTTATAGCGTCAGCAAGGAAAATAGGCTCCATTTTTATATATAGATGGCGCTAGTGACGTTCGATGTGTCGTTGCCCATGCAAATACACACATTTGATACAACTGTCAATGCATGATGCTGCGTGAAAAAAAGTGAATGTGACGGGGCCATTATGAAGCGGTAGAAGAAACGACTCTTTCCATGCTTTTGGAAAAACACCACACTTTAGTGACAGATTGAATAAATTGGTAAGGGGTTGGTAAATATTGTTAGCACACTTCTTCAAGAAGCATGTAGGAATCCTATCAGGAGCGCATTTAAAAGATTCCTTCAAAGTTTTCAGATAAATAAGAACATCATTGGCGCATATAGTTGGACAATTAATTAAATTGTTCCCATGTAGCTCATAGGGTTAATTTAGAAAGTCAGAATTGGTGAAGGCAGAATAGTTGGAAGGGAAAAATTGCGCAAAGAAATTATGACCCAAAATAAATAAAAAACGACCCCAAATAAGCTTCAGAAAAACACCAATAAAAGGCTCCGAAAAGAGTCCAAAAACCCTCAGAATAGAGGAATAAAAGGCTCCGAAAAAGGTTCAGAAAAGCTTATAAACCGATCGTAACCAAATTTTACACACCCACTGTACATCTTCCAGGGATGGTCACAGGCTAAAAAATATTTTGATATATATAGGGGGCGTGGCACCTCCCATACAAATGGAATTTTCCATTGCCCGTATCTCTGGAAGTATTTATGTTAGATCATTGAAACTTGGTTAGGGGTTATATGGAATCGATCCCTACCACCTCCAAAAAAAAAAAACTGGGGATAACGAAAAAGGGGGCGTGGCACCTCCCATACGAATGAAATACTTCTTAGTCGATATCTTTGGAAGTATTTAGGTTAGACCACTGAAATTTGGTGAGAGATTATATGAGATCGATCCCTACCACCTCCAAAAAAACTGGGGATAACGAAAAAGGGGGCGTGGCACCTCCCATACGAATGAAATACTTCTCAGTCGATATCTCTGGAAGTATTTAGGTTAGACCACTGAAATTTGGTGAGGGGTGATATGGAATCGATCCCTACCACCTCCAAAACAACTGGGTATAACGAAAAAGTGGGCGGGGCACCTTCCATACGAATGAAATACTTCTTAGTCGATATCTCTGGAAGTATTTAGGTTAGATCATTGAAACTTGGTGAGGGGTTATATGGAATCGATCCCTACCACCTCCAAAACAACTGGGTGTAACGAAAAAGTGGGCGTGCCACCTCCCATACATATGGAATTTTTCATTGACCGTATCTCTCTAAGCATTCGGGTTGCACCACTGAATTTTGGTGAGGGGTAATACGATTAATTAATTTAATTTTTCAAGCTAAATATCTCTAAAAGTATTTAAGGCAGGAACCTGGAAATTGGTATAGAGCTAAATGATATCAAAACAATTTTTGCGCATAAAATTGGGGTTATCGTAAAAGCGTTTAAAGTTAGGACCTGAAAATTGATCAGGAGATTAATGATATCAATAGTTCCCGTGTAGGAAAATTTTTTTCGCTATTTACTTACGCTCCGGGACAGAAAACTAAAAATTTTGTGTATCGTGTAGCCTTAAACGGAATACTAAAATTTTATATTTTTGAAGTTGTATGCACAATGAAGTAGTGAAAAATTGATAAAAAAATCTATTTTGGGAAGAACGAAGTTTGCCGGGTCAGCTATATTATATAAATATGAAATCTTAAAGTATATTATTGATTTTGAAAGGCCCCCTAACTACTTACATCCCGAGCAACGCCGGGTACCCTGCTAGTAACTGAATAAATGCAATTGCAGAAAAACCTTAATATTACCCTACAATATGGTATCAAATCAACATTGGAATTTGCTTTCATCCTGGCACAATTTGTCAAAATGGAATTCTTGAAAGGCCCCCTAACGTTACCAACGAATACCGCAAAAGAAAATTTTTTAAAACCGGTTTTCAATACTTTTTTTTTCAAAATTTTCAAAATATTCCAATTTGGTAAATTCTTCATTAGGCAATAATCCTACTAATATTATAAATGTGAATGTAGCGATGTTTGGATGTTTGGATGTCCAGACGTTTGCTTTTGTTCCCTAAAAACGTGAGAATGGCTGAACGGCTTTTGTTGAAATTTGGCACGCCTACACCACTCCATGTTAGAACACTCATCAATACCTTTCATTTGATACCCATATCGTACAAACACTTTCTGGAGTCACCCCTGGTCCACATTTGGGTCAATATCTCGGAAACGGGACCCCATATGGGACTCAAAACCACTCCATGTTAGAACACTCATCAATACCTTTCATTTGATACCCATATCGTATAAACACTTTCTGGAGTCACCCCTGGTCCACATTTGGGCCAATATCTCGGAAACGGGACCCCATATGGGACTCAAAACCACTCCATGTTAGAACACTCATCAATAGCTTTCATTTTATACCCATATCGTACAAACACTTTCTGGAGTCACCCCTGGTCCACATTTTGTGGAATATCTCCAAAACCTTCCCGGTTTCTTATACTTTTTTTTGGCCATAAACCATGTCGGGCTCAATCAAAAACTACGTGGAAAATTTCGTTTAATTCGGTCCTGCCGTTCTGGAGTTATAGCGTCAGCAAGGAAAATAGGCTCCATTTTTATATATAGATGGCGCTAGTGACGTTCGATGTGTCGTTGCCCATGCAAATACACACATTTGATACAACTGTCAATGCATGATGCTGCGTGAAAAAAAGTGAATGTGACGGGGCTATTATGAAGCGGTAGAAGAAACGACTCTTTCCATGCTTTTGGAAAAACACCACACTTTAGTGACAGATTGAATAAATTGGTAAGGGGTTGGTAAATATTGTTAGCACACTTCTTCAAGAAGCATGTAGGAATCCTATCAGGAGCGCATTTAAAAGATTCCTTCAAAGTTTTCAGATAAATAAGAACATCATTGGCGCATATAGTTGGACAATTAATTAAATTGTTCCCATGTAGCTCATAGGGTTAATTTAGAAAGTCAGAATTGGTGAAGGCAGAATAGTTGGAAGGGAAAAATTGCGCAAAGAAATTATGGCCCAAAATAAATAAAAAACGACCCCAAATAAGGTTCAGAAAAACTGTAGCATTACATAAACACACTGCCCTTTTACTTTAATTGTCATGTGCACATAAAAAATGTATAAACAAATATGAATGTATATAAACAACATTCTGCCCAAATTAGTTACATTGAACTCAGCGGGAGTTTATACAAATAGTGCACATGCCGCTCATAACGAGGATCTTGTTACACTTGTGTGGACGGTCAAAGACACCGCCACAGACAGTCGCAATGACCAACTGAACACAACGTCAGTTTGTCAATGCGACTGACATATTTATATTTTTATTGCAGTCATATGTTGACTCAGCATATTTTAGAATTATGCATTCTTATTTATATGTATTAGTAAGGTATCTATTTGTATATGTTTTAGTTCGTAAATAATTTGTAAGTATTAGTGTAAGAATTTTGTATAAAAAGAGAAAGTAATTTCAATAAACGATCACTTTGAATATGCACGCTCATACGTATATTACATGGCGATCCAGACCAGGCTTAATATCAGCCAGTCATAATTCCGCCAGTAATTTTTTTATAACGTTGACATATGTTGCGACCATATTTGCACTTCTTTTCGGCAAATGTTTTTGAATGAAACCTACAACAGCAAACAGAAGACATCCAGAAGACTGGCAGCAGCAAGTCAAATATTTTTGAATGAACCCTGCGCATAAAAAGAGTGGAATACCTCATAGAAGACGTTGCAACAGGAGTGACTGACAGCAATTAGGTTCCACCACATGCTTTGCGTACTTTTGGCATTCAGCGGCATTTCACAGAAAATCTTGAATCGGCAGTCCTGGAAATCAACTTCATCATAACACCGCAACATTTCATCAAAGGGCAACTAAAGCTGAAATACACTGCCCGCATCTATGACATTTACATACAAGAAGCTGAATTATGTATAAATTTAGAGGAAAATTTTTAGAATGATTTGAGCACGCCTCACGGCCGCTAAACCATTGGCATTTAAATATGCCTAGGGACTAAATATATTAAAACAAAATGAAAAACAAAAATTAAATTGAGTAAGGTTGAACTCTCTTGTTATAATTTTCCTAATGGAGTGTGCATTACCCGATAATCTTGATTACGAAGTAATAAATAAAATTGTGGACAATCTAGAAAACGCAGATACAGATCGTAGATCCAGAATACGAGGAAAGGGAAGCAATAGGTACAATTTAAACAAATTAAAACAATTTTGGAACTATATAGGAATGGGTAGAGAACCCACCATGGAAGATTTGTTATACCCTTCCACAATAATAGAAGAATCATACAGATTATTAGCTACAGTAAAATTGGATTTTTAAAAAAAAAAAAAAAAAAAACAAAAAAAAATATATATATATATATATAAATAAATGAATGAATAAAAATCGATTTTTTTTTCTTTCGAAAATGGCTTGGTGGAAAATTGCCTTAAATGGAATATTGATAGGAATAGCAGGATACGAGGTAGGAAAAGAAAATTCTGCAGAGAAAAATTATGAAAACAAACTAGTTAAATATGAACCACATACTATTGTAGAAAATAAGGAAGAGCTTTCCGACAAATGGTTGACTATTTTTGGATGTGTAGTCACATGTTTAATTGTTGCAATTGCAATCTTAATAAAAAATTATGTCAAAAACAAATTGAGACAATTAAACGACGCACACCAACGCGTTTAAGAAATGAGTAGATGGCAAGAAATTTACAACGCATTATCTGAAGAAAAAACAAAAGCCAGTAAATCATACAAATGCATAAATAAAAGCGCTCTTATAAAACCAGAAACAATAGTCAAGCATTTGAACATAATCGCAGGAGCTTTAGAAAGAATAAGACAGGTAATTAATACAACAAACCATATACTTACCAAAGAACACCAAAAAGAGGCTAACCAATTTTTTTTCGCAGTACGAGATAAATTGGTATCTTCATTAGCTAGGCACAATATAGAATGCAACATACCAACCACAGTGCAGGAGAAGCTTAAAACAGACTTCAATTTCCTTTTGTTGGAACGCGCTCAGAGTCCGATTCCAACACCTTCCACTAGCCAGACAGCAACAATAAAAGAAAGTAAACCAAATTTTCAATCCGTAAATACCCCAATCATAAAAGTCACAATGGTGCAAACAACAGTTGAATTCATTAAAACTGCTTCGTCAGTGCTACCGGAGTTTGATGGTAAACCAGAAAACCTACACAGTTTCTTGGACGCCCTTGATATACTTGAGCAAATCAAGGATGAACACGAAACTTTAGCTATAACAATGATAAAGACCAAGCTAAAGGGAACGGCAAGAAATTTCATCAGTAATGAAAGCACAATAGAACAAATAAAAATTAAATTAAAAACCGCAATAAAGGGTGAATCAGTAGAAGTTTTAACAGCTAAACTCCTGAACATCCAGCAGCGTAGCAAAACTGCTAACCAGTACACTGCGGAAGTAGAAAAAATAACAAGGTCATTGGAAGGAGCGTATATCTCAGATGGATTAAATCCAGACTTAGCCACGAGATATGCAACACAGGCAGCAGTCAAAGCCATGTGCAAAAACTGCTCCAACACCCAAGTTAAGATGATAATGCAAGCGGGAACGTTCGCAACAATGAACGACGCAATCTCCAAATTCACAAACAGCTGTACCGAAATTACAGGCAGCTCTAACACAATTTTAAATGTACGACAACAAGGTCAATACCGGAGTAATTTCCGTGGAGGTTACCGTAGTAACAACTATGAAAATTACCAAAATAGAAGATACAGACCACAGTCAGGCTACAACAATAATTTTAGATCAAACAACAACAATAGTAACAATAATAGAGGATCACAATCCCGAAATACAAACAGACCATACACACAAACCCGTAACGTGCGTAGTTGTACCGAAACGGAAAACCAGGAAACTCCACTTCAAAATTAACAAAACGAAAAATATGCGTACTTAATCTAAACTTAAACAGCTATATATCTACAAGGACATCGTTAAACAATTCGTACTCAAATTTTTTAATTGATACGGGAGCCGATATCTCCATAATTAAAAAACAGCAAATAGATAATAAAGGAAAAATAAATACTGAACAAATCACAGATTTGAAAGGCATTGGTCAGGGAATAACTAGCACTTTAGGCACAATCAAAGCAGATCTAAGAGGCGATGACCTTCTAATTTATCATAAATTTCATGTTGTAGAAGACAACTTTCCAATTCCATGTGATGGCTTAGATTTCATAAAGAAATACAATTGTATTCTAGATTACGGAAAAACAGAGGACAAACTAATTTTAAGACCATATGATTTCCCTCAAACAATAACAATGAATCTAACAAACTGTCTGTCCGTCAACACAATCACAATTCCAGCTAGATCGGAAGTTATTAGACAAATTAAAATAAACACAAACAACAAAAACATTTTCATACCACACCAACAACTAGCCGATGGCATTTATATTGCAAATACCATTACAAATAGCGAGCAAACCTTCGTGAGAATTATTAACACAACACATAACAACACAACTATTCAAAATTATAAAATTAATACTGAAAATTTAGACGATTATACACTAATTAAAGCAACCCAACACAATAAAAAGTGCATAGACACCGAAAAATTAAAAAGACTAACTGAAAATTTTCCAAATTTTGTTAAAGCTCAATTAACATCACTTTGCACAGAATTCATAGATATATTTGCACTAGAAACAGAACCAATTACTTCTAATAATTTTTATAAACAAAAACTATATATGAAGGACGACAACCCAGTTTACATTAAAAATTATAGATTACCTCAAACCCAAAAGGGAGAAATAAGCAAACAAGTAAATAAGCTAATAGAAGATGATATAATAGAACCCTCCATATCAGAATATAATAGCCCAATCCTACTAGTCCCTAAAAAATCACTTCCAGGAAAAACAGAAAAAAGATGGAGACTAGTAGTTGACTACAGACAGGTAAATAAAAAGCTAGCAGCAGACAAATTCCCACTTCCAAGAATTGATGACATTTTAGACCAACTTGGAAGAGCAAAATATTTTTCATGCCTAGACCTAATGTCAGGTTTTCATCAAATCGAACTACACCCAGATTCAAGGGATATAACTTCCTTTACAGCCGAAAATGGCACATATAGGTTCAAAAGACTACCCTATGGATTAAAAGTAGCACCAAATTCATTCCAAAGAATGATGACCCTAGCATTCGCAGGGCTCAAACCATCTCAAGCATTTCTCTACATGGATGATTTAGTCGTATTAGGTTGCTCCGAAAATCACATGCTAAAAAACTTAAGAGACGTATTCTCCACTTGTCGAAAATACAACCTAAAACTACATCCAGATAAATGTTTATTTTTTAGCCAAGAAGTAACTTATTTAGGACACAAATGTACAAACAGGGGAATATTACCTGATCCAAGCAAATTTGAAACCGTTCAAAACTATCCAACGCCAAAAACAGCAGATGAAGTTAAAAGATTCGTAGCTTTCTGCAATTATTACAGAAGATTTGTTCCGAATTTTGCAGAATATTCTAGAAAATTAACTAGGCTTTGCAAAAAGAATGTTACCTTCGAATGGACAGAAGAATGTCAAAAAGCTTTTACCTACTTAAAGGAAGCATTAATTAGTCCAAAACTTTTGCAATACCCGAATTTCGAAAAAGAATTCTGCATAACAACAGACGCTAGTGGATACGCTTGTGGTGCAGTCCTTAGCCAAGAACATGATGGCAAACAGTTACCAATTGCTTACGCTTCAAGGTCCTTTACAAAAGGCGAAACTAACAAAGCTACAATAGAAAAAGAATTGGCCGCGATCCATTGGGCCATAACCTTCTTCAGACCATACGTATATGGCAGAAAATTCCTAGTTAAAACCGACCATCGCCCATTAACATACTTATTTTCAATGAAAAGTCCTTCCTCAAAGCTGACACGAGTAAGACTAGATTTAGAAGAGTACGATTTTGAAGTGGAGTACATAGCTGGTAAAGAAAACCATATAGCGGACGCACTATCCCGCATAACTATAACAAATTTAAAAGATATGTCAGTAGAAACAAATAAAATATTTAAAATAACAACAAGATCAGCAGCTAAAAAGATCAGTAATAATACTAAAATTAAAGAAAGTCACAAAGAGAACCCCAAAATTTACGAAGCGCTAAATAAATTTGAAGTAAAAAGACATGTCGAGCTCATTTTCAATCCTCCGAAATTGTATTTCAAAAAAGGAAAGAAAATTTGTAGCAATTTTGATACAAGCAACCTAATTGTTGAGGATAAGATTGACTTAGGACAATTCTTTACCAGGCTTGAAAGAGAAGCCGGCAATTTAGGACTTGTACAAGTACAGTTGTCCATAGGGGACAAATTGTTTAAAATGAATTATACTGCAGTAGGAAAATTTATTGAAATGGGTAAAAAAGTTCTCAAAAAGTTAACAATAGCTCTAACCCCAGAGGTTATACGCGTGACAAATCCCGGGAAAATTAAAGAAATTCTGCAAAAATATCATGACGATCCTATTAGTGGTGGCCACCCAGGAATAAATCGCATGACAGATAAAATCAAGCAGAAATATAGCTGGCTGAATATGAAAAATGACATACGAAAATACATAAAGAACTGCATCCACTGCAAGAAGAATAAAACAAATAAACACATAAAAGAGCCAATGACAATAAATATTTTTCATGCCTAGACCTAATGTCAGGTTTTCATCAAATCGAACTACACCCAGATTCAAGGGATATAACTTCCTTTACAGCCGAAAATGGCACATATAGGTTCAAAAGACTACCCTATGGATTAAAAGTAGCACCAAATTCATTCCAAAGAATGATGACCCTAGCATTCGCAGGGCTCAAACCATCTCAAGCATTTCTCTACATGGATGATTTAGTCGTATTAGGTTGCTCCGAAAATCACATGCTAAAAAACTTAAGAGACGTATTCTCCACTTGTCGAAAATACAACCTAAAACTACATCCAGATAAATGTTTATTTTTTAGCCAAGAAGTAACTTATTTAGGACACAAATGTACAAACAGGGGAATATTACCTGATCCAAGCAAATTTGAAACCGTTCAAAACTATCCAACGCCAAAAACAGCAGATGAAGTTAAAAGATTCGTAGCTTTCTGCAATTATTACAGAAGATTTGTTCCGAATTTTGCAGAATATTCTAGAAAATTAACGGAGACACCTCCGAAGGCATTTGACATTGTACAAATCGATACAGTCGGACCATTACCGAAATCGATAAATGGAAACGAATATGCAGTTACCATTATATGCGAACTAACAAAATACTTGGTAGCAATTCCGGTCCCAAGCAAACACGCAATTACAGTCGCTAAAGCCGTGTTTGAGCATTTCATCCTAGTTTATGGACAAATAAAAACAATCCTGACAGACATGGGCACAGAATACAAAAATAGCCTATTCCAGGAACTGTGTAAATTGTTGAAAATTGAACATAAAACTTCAACACCATACCATCATCAAACTTTGGGTACTGTGGAACGCAGTCATCGGACATTTAATGAATACATACGTTCATACATATCCAGTGACAAAGACGATTGGGATGAATACCTTAAGTACTTCGCGTATTGTTACAATACAACACCATCTACCATACATAAATATTGCCCGTTTGAGCTCATATTTGGGAAAAATCCACCAAATTACGAGTTTTTAGAAGAAAACAAAATCAGCCCACTGTACAATCACGAGGCTTATGACAAAGAAATAAAATATAGACTCCAGATAGCACAGCAGAGAGCTAGAAAATTAGTCCAAGAGGCTAAAGAAAAACAAAAGTTTAATTATGACAAAAGTAGTTATAGTAAGGAAATAAATATAGGAGATTTAGTATTAGTTAGAGAAGAGGCCTCTCATAAGTTAGAAAATAGGTATACAGGACACTATAAAGTAAAAAATATTGATAAAAATAACAACTACACTTTAATTCCACATAGCATAGGAGACAGTAACAAAAACAAAAAAGAAATCGTAATTCATAAGAATAGACTTAAACCAATCTAAAGCTCGTAGCGTTAAACAATAAAAATAAGCAAAGCACTTTATTCATAATAATTCAGTAATAACAAAAAAAAAATCCATAAGCATTCCAATTTACTCAATCTTATACACGGCACAAGCCAAAAAAAAAAAAAAACAAAAAAAAAAAAAAAAAAAAAAAAAAAACAATATCAAGTATCAAATAAAGTATACAAACAAATAGAAATAAAATAAAAACATGTGACAAAATAATGGTAAATAACAAGATCCCAAAACAATTCAAACAAACATCAAGCGGTTCAAATAGATATATATAGTTGACTACAAATATATATATCTATTTTTTTTAAGGGGGAAGGTGTAGCATTACATAAACACACTGCCCTTTTACTTTAATTGTCATGTGCACATAAAAAATGTATAAACAAATATGAATGTATATAAACAACATTCTGCCCAAATTAGTTACATTGAACTCAGCGGGAGTTTATACAAATAGTGCACATGCCGCTCATAACGAGGATCTTGTTACACTTGTGTGGACGGTCAAAGACACCGCCACAGACAGTCGCAATGACCAACTGAACACAACGTCAGTTTGTCAATGCGACTGACATATTTATATTTTTATTGCAGTCATATGTTGACTCAGCATATTTTAGAATTATGCATTCTTATTTATATGTATTAGTAAGGTAT
This sequence comes from Sphenella marginata, assembly GCA_951509765.1. Classification (NCBI taxonomy): domain Eukaryota; kingdom Metazoa; phylum Arthropoda; class Insecta; order Diptera; family Tephritidae; genus Sphenella; species Sphenella marginata. The sequence goes on from OX608078.1 coordinate 2,628,866, forward strand.
CTATTTGTATATGTTTTAGTTCGTAAATAATTTGTAAGTATTAGTGTAAGAATTTTGTATAAAAAGAGAAAGTAATTTCAATAAACGATCACTTTGAATATGCACGCTCATACGTATATTACAAAACACCAATAAAAGGCTCCGAAAAGAGTCCAAAAACCCTCAGAATAGAGGAATAAAAGGCTCCGAAAAAGGTTCAGAAAAGCTTATAAACCGATCGTAACCAAATTTTACACACCCACTGTACATCTTCCAGGGATGGTCACAGGCTAAAAAATATTTTGATATATATAGGGGGCGTGGCACCTCCCATACAAATGGAATTTTCCATTGCCCGTATCTCTGGAAGTATTTATGTTAGATCATTGAAACTTGGTTAGGGGTTATATGGAATCGATCCCTACCACCTCCAAAAAAAAAAAACTGGGGATAACGAAAAAGGGGGCGTGGCACCTCCCATACGAATGAAATACTTCTTAGTCGATATCTTTGGAAGTATTTAGGTTAGACCACTGAAATTTGGTGAGAGATTATATGAGATCGATCCCTACCACCTCCAAAAAAACTGGGGATAACGAAAAAGGGGGCGTGGCACCTCCCATACGAATGAAATACTTCTCAGTCGATATCTCTGGAAGTATTTAGGTTAGACCACTGAAATTTGGTGAGGGGTGATATGGAATCGATCCCTACCACCTCCAAAACAACTGGGTATAACGAAAAAGTGGGCGGGGCACCTTCCATACGAATGAAATACTTCTTAGTCGATATCTCTGGAAGTATTTAGGTTAGATCATTGAAACTTGGTGAGGGGTTATATGGAATCGATCCCTACCACCTCCAAAACAACTGGGTGTAACGAAAAAGTGGGCGTGCCACCTCCCATACATATGGAATTTTTCATTGACCGTATCTCTCTAAGCATTCGGGTTGCACCACTGAATTTTGGTGAGGGGTAATACGATTAATTAATTTAATTTTTCAAGCTAAATATCTCTAAAAGTATTTAAGGCAGGAACCTGGAAATTGGTATAGAGCTAAATGATATCAAAACAATTTTTGCGCATAAAATTGGGGTTATCGTAAAAGCGTTTAAAGTTAGGACCTGAAAATTGATCAGGAGATTAATGATATCAATAGTTCCCGTGTAGGAAAATTTTTTTCGCTATTTACTTACGCTCCGGGACAGAAAACTAAAAATTTTGTGTATCGTGTAGCCTTAAACGGAATACTAAAATTTTATATTTTTGAAGTTGTATGCACAATGAAGTAGTGAAAAATTGATAAAAAAATCTATTTTGGGAAGAACGAAGTTTGCCGGGTCAGCTATATTATATAAATATGAAATCTTAAAGTATATTATTGATTTTGAAAGGCCCCCTAACTACTTACATCCCGAGCAACGCCGGGTACCCTGCTAGTAACTGAATAAATGCAATTGCAGAAAAACCTTAATATTACCCTACAATATGGTATCAAATCAACATTGGAATTTGCTTTCATCCTGCCACAATTTGTCAAAATGGAATTCTTGAAAGGCCCCCTAACGTTACCAACGAATACCGCAAAAGAAAATTTTTTAAAACCGGTTTTCAATACTTTTTTTTCAAAATTTTCAAAATATTCCAATTTGGTAAATTCTTCATTAGGCAATAATCCTACTAATATTATAAATGTGAATGTAGCGATGTTTGGATGTTTGGATGTTTGGATGTCCAGACGTTTGCTTTTGTTCCCTAAAAACGTGAGAATGGCTGAACGGCTTTTGTTGAAATTTGGCACGCCTACAGGTTATAGTCTGGAAGGAGCTATAGGCTATTTTTGTTTCTAATTTTGGGGATTCCGACATTGCTAGGGACCGTTTCTTTTCGAAATTTTTTTTATTCCATATAACTCTAAGTATATTGAACCTATACTTATGATATTTCGCATATAGGTATAGAAATATCGTACAATATGGGTATCAAACGAAATGGAATGGCCCCAGGTTGCATATGGAGCTAGATATATTTCGATAAATTGTTCGATAACTGAGTTATCGGTCAAATTGCGATTGCCCGAAAACCTTAATATTACCCTACAATATGGGTATCAAACGAATGGGGATGGTCCCGGGTTTCATTTTTACTTCGATATATTTCGATAAATTTATCGTTAATTTAGTTATCGGTGAGAATGTGATTGCCCTAAAACCCTAAAATTTACCTACAATATGGTATCAAATCAACTTTTGAATTTCTATTCATCCTGACACAATTAGTCAAAAAGAATTTGTGTCAAAATTGAATGAAAATGCAAAAAATTTGGTGTCATTTCCAAGAAAAACGTTTAAAAATTCAGATATTCAATTTCCATTACATTTTGAGTGAATATATTTGAAATAAATAAACTACAAATTGTGTCAATCTATATATATATACAATATATACATATATACAAAATAGGATGTATGTATGTACGTACATATGTATGTATGTATGTATGTTATAGACTCCGGAACTACAGCGCCGATTTTGTTCATATTTACAGGATAGCTCAGTAGGAGTCCGAAGAGTATTTATGTAAAGTTTTATTCCGGGAAGTGGACCAGGGACCGAAATATTCCACACTTTTTTATTTATACTACGATTTTCTTCAAATTTGGTACAAAGGTAGTCTTTTACTTTTGTTAAAATTTGCGGTAACCTTTTTCCGGGAAGTGGACCAGGGACCGAAATATTCCAAACTTTTTTATTAATTGTGCGATATTCTTCAAATTTAGGACAGAGGTAGACTTTTACTTTTGTTAAAATCTGAGGTTCACTTTTTTCGGGGAAGTGGACCAGGTACCGAAATATTCCAAACTTTTTTATATATGGTGCGATTTTCTTCAAATTTGGTACAAAGGTAGACTTTAACTTTTGTAAAAATTTGAGGTTAACTTTTTTCGGGGAAGTGGACCAGTTATCGTGCAATTTTTTCCCTAAATTTGGGCAGAACAACGTCTGCCGGGTCCTTCTAGTATTATATAAATATGAAATCTTAAAGTATATTATTGATTTTGAAAGGCCACCTAACTACTTACATCCCGAGCAACGCCGGGTACCCTGCTAGTATTATATAAATATGAAATCTTAAAGTATATTATTGATTTTGAAAGGCCACCTAACTACTTACATTCCGAGCAACGCCGGGTACCCTGCTAGTATTATATAAATATGAAATCTTAAAGTATATTATTGATTTTGAAAGGCCCCCTAACTACTTACATCCCGAGCAACGCCGCGTACTCTGCTTATTATATAAATATGAAATCTTAAAGTATATTATTGATTTTGAAAGGCCCCCTAACTACTTACATCCCGAGCAACGCCGGGTACCCTGCTAGTACATTATACTATTAAATACATTAAATCTTGTCTAGGACACTTGATAAACTGGTTATTTTAGGGTTTTGTTGTTTTTGCAATCCAGATATGGGCAGCAATGTAGGCAACTACAATATAAGAACATATAAATTCTGCAATTTGAATGCCGATTTTAAATGTTCCATTGTTAACAGTGAATATCTCTTTTACGGTTTGGTAAATGAAAAAAATGCTCTTGACCTTTTTTGTAGACCGTGAAACAAATTTAAATATCTAAAATTATTTACTTTTTTTTTTTTTTTTATTTTTTGGAACATTTGCAAGCTCGAGACCCAGTGAACAATAATAATTGGTTTTAATTATTATATTCGATTTTTGTGGAAAAAATTGATATTTGGAGAAAAAATTACAAAGTTAATCACAGCGATGGATAGGATTACATGTTTCAAAGTGTCCCCACTTATCATCAGATCCCTTTTCGGACACGGATATGAACCCGTGTCTGCACCAACGCCGCTGTTAGAAATCTAACAACTCAGCTATGATGCCCTGTGACGTCACGATGCATTCATCCCCACTTCAATTTTTCCTTTGGTTTTGTTGTTTTTAGTCTTGCCAACAGTATACACACATTGCTTAGACTACCTGTCTAAATATCAATGCGTGTGTTGGGCTTGTTTGTTTGTACATTGTTATTGTACTTAACCCGTGCTCTGGTTTTAGTGTATTTTGTTTTTGGTTTTTACGGTCTTTCTATTTACATATATTTGTAACATTTGCAAGCTCGAGACCCAGTGAACAATAATAATTGGTTTTAATTATTATATTCGATTTTTGTGGAAAAAATTGATATTTGGAGAAAAAATTACAAAGTTAATCACAGCGATGGATAGGATTACATGTTTCAAAGTGTCCCCACTTATCATCAGATCCCTTTTCGGACACGGATATGAACCCGTGTCTGCACCAACGCCGCTGTTAGAAATCTAACAACTCAGCTATGATGCCCTGTGACGTCACGATGCATTCATCCCCACTTCAATTTTTCCTTTGGTTTTGTTGTTTTTAGTCTTGCCAACAGTATACACACATTGCTTAGACTACCTGTCTAAATATCAATGCGTGTGTTGGGCTTGTTTGTTTGTACATTGTTATTGTACTTAACCCGTGCTCTGGTTTTAGTGTATTTTGTTTTTGGTTTTTACGGTCTTTCTATTTACATATATTTGTAACATTTGCAAGCTCGAGACCCAGTGAACAATAATAATTGGTTTTAATTATTATATTCGATTTTTGTGGAAAAAATTGATATTTGGAGAAAAAATTACAAAGTTAATCACAGCGATGGATAGGATTACATGTTTCAAAGTGTCCCCACTTATCATCAGATCCCTTTTCGGACACGGATATGAACCCGTGTCTGCACCAACTTTTTACTATTTACTTAATTTGGTGCGGTTGTTGTGCTACAAAACTTTTAAAGAAATCTTATGGGTTTCAGACCTTTTTTGTAGAGCGTTTAATTCCCTGCAAAAACTGGGGTAAAAGTTGGCTGTACGATTTTTTGGTAAGAGGATATGTACAGTGTATCCCAAAATGGAGTATGCAGCCCTTTTTCGCAGCTCTCACCATTTTTGGCTTCAACAAATTTATTTTAACTAATTTTTTTAAGACAGTTTTTCATAATCTAACACAAAAACTTTAATTTTTTTTTTAAAAATATGTGAAAAATTTGCAAAATTTCGACGAATTTTCATGGAAGTTTTAAACTTTTTTCCCAGAATATTTAAAATTTTTTTCAGTTTGCAGATTTGCAGGCCGTTTAATTTTTTATATTAATTTAAATAAAGGCTTTTCATGAAAACAAAATACGTCGATGAGGCACGCTTTCCCATGAACATCAAAAACTCATATTTGGTCCTTATACTCCATTTATGGTCAGGAATTAGAAAATCTGTGTACCCTTTGAAAAAACGAAAATCAATTGTTTTTGGCCCACCATAATATATACATATATATATATACTAGCAGACCCGGCAGACCTTGTACTTCCAGACCAGTGACTTCCCTAGAAATAAATTTTAAAATATTTTTCTATTAATTTTTAACATTTAATTTATTGCAGTGCTTAGGATATACAATATTTCTAGTTTTCCCGTCTTTGGTATAAACAAATATGTAAATTTTTTGGATGCCCGACTCAAAAAACGGATCTTTTTAACTCAATGAGTATGACAAAAACCGATATGCGCTGCTAAGCAGATGTATAGCTAGTATTTATTTAGTTCTATCCTATTCTATTTAGACTGTCTTTAAACATTGCTGTACACACTTTAATACTCCAGATATGTATAAATTGCAATAGAAACAAAAAAAAAAATGAGGTTCATTCATTCAGATTAATGAACATATTTATTAATTAATTTGTTTTAAGTCGACACAAACAAAGAGGTCGACTAAGGACAGATACTATTAAAATTGCACATAAGTTAAAAACTAACAATATGAATTAAAGTATTACATGAGATGTTTGGAGAGGCAGTGTCTCCCATCCACTCACACATACGGTCGATTATTCACGGAATGTTGTCATCAGATCTAGTTGGTTATTAACTGGAAAGATTAGAGTGGCCGTGATTGCTGTCCATCTTATAAAACGATCGGTTTATCCATAAGGATGGTCTTGAAAATCATTGACTGTTCCATCCTCACCGGGTGGTTGAAGAGGCCGAGTCTCCAATCCACCCTGACATACGGTCTAGTAATATTCTGTTTAAGTGTGTTCGTTGATATTGTGTGAGAAGCTGGTGGAATGGACGCGATTCCACGCAGCGTTCAGGGATATAAAGAATTGAAATATTACTTAGCTTGTAGGCTTGGAACTGCCCACTTTTCAGAAAATTTACATATTCGGTCATACCTTACAAAGCTTTTAAAGTATTGGGAAAGTTTAAAAGAGATCGACCATGAACTTTGGGCATTATTGAAGTACATACGCCCACTTTTCCAAAATTATATAAATCTTGACCAAAGCACACACATATCCAAAAATCATTCATTTATACCAAATATGTTCAGAGCTATGAAGAATTAAATTTTGATATAGCCTGAGGGCGTGGCACCGCCCACTTTTCCAAAACTATATAAATCGTGACCAAAGGACACACGTATCCAAAAATCATTAATTAAGACCAAATATGTTCAGAGCTATGAAGAGTTTAAATTTGATATAGCCTGGGGGAGTGGCACCGCCTACTTTTCCATAAATTAATATAGCCTAAATCGTACACAACAATCTTCTGAACCGATCTGGACAATATTGAAGTACAAACAAAACAAAAAAATGTGGGCGTGGAACCGCCCACTTTTTCAAAATTATATAAATGTTGCCCAAAGGACACACATATCCAAAAATCATTCATTTATACCAAATATGTTCAGAGCTATGAAGAATTAAATTTTGATATAGCCTGAGGGCGTGGCACCGCCCACTTTTCCAAAATTATATAAATCTAACCAAAGGACACACGTATCCAAAAACCCTTAATTTAGATCAAATATATTTAGAGTTATGACGAATTGAAATTTGATATAGCCTGGAGCGTGGCACTGCCCACTTTTCCAAAAATATATATAGCCTATGCTTTAATTCATGATCCCAAGAATACACTGTGAAAATTTCATAAATATCGTTTGAGTACTTTGGGTGCCATTTCGCATAAAGCATGTGACTTTGTGAAACGGTGTAAAAAATGTATAGTAATTCATCAATTGAGAACGGATGGACCGATTTCTCCAATCTTCCGACTTTTCCGCAGCGTTTTTCCAAATCCTCTTTCGTAAAAACCTCCTAGCAATTACGAAGAACTGAAACAAAATTTGAGCCAAATCGGTCCAGCCGTTCTCAATTGATGAGTTACTATACATTTTTTCCCACCATTTTTATATATAGATATATATATATAAGGCGCGATATACAACAGCCATCAACCTCCTAAGAGATTTTTCCGCCGAGCCTCTCTTCCAATTTGTGGTGTGCGGCTTTAAATTTTTTCCTACAAATTGGCGGAGCCTATGCTTTTTTGCTCGGAGAGGTTGTCAAACCACTGCCGACGGGCGACCCCGATTTGAAAAAACTTTTCCTACATTGTGTATGAGCTTATCATTTCGGTGTGTCCGCCTTCAACGGGCACTTCATAGCAAAAGTAATTTGGCAATGTCAAGCAACGTTGGTCTTCCTTTGAAGATCAGTCTTGGAGGGGTCTGATTGGTATACCTACCAAGTATACAAATTAGTTTGTTTACAACAGTTTAAAAAGTGCTCTCAGATTATGGTTGAGCTGATATGTAATAATAGAGAATAACAATAAACGGATACATATATGTTATCAATAAGCTTTTTATTTACAATCGAAACTAGATTCTGCATCGTCATGTAATACATTTTTTCCGATTTCAATTCATAGGTTTATGGCTTAGCCACTCTCATGTTTTCTTATCAAGTTTTTTATGTTTATACGTTTTTTTTAGATTTTATTCCTTTACACTAGATTCCTCGCAATTTCAGCTTTGACTTTCACCCAGTACATTGATGAGCGCATTCTGTTGTATTCAGGCAAATTCTCTATTGGTTCAACAGCAGCAACAGCGGCATATCTATCGTAAATATATTTAAGGCTACATCACGAAAATTCCTAACTGTTACGAAATCAATTCGTTGCTCCAAGTGATCTTCGCTAATTGGTGTCGTGTCGTCAACTTGCAGTAATATAGTGGGCTTTAACAAATTCTTGGCACGTTCTACTTCAGCTCCAGTAACTATTGTGCAGAGTCGCACCCATTCGGTTTGTACATTGAATAACATGTCCTATTGGAAATTTTGCACACAAATTAATGTACAAAAATTAGTTTAAATATTACCTCACACGGCTAAAGGATCATACACAAATTAAATATCCAACAAGCCGGTGTCCTTGCAGCAGGTGTTGAATTACTGGAAACTGTGACACAAATCTGTGGATTATTTAATAAAATTTTAGTACATGTTAGTTTTTGAATTCCACGTCTTAAACTTACTATCCTCAGAGCTGGCATTATTAACACCACCGCCTTGAGAGCGGTCGATTCGCAACGATTAAAACTATGATCAGTCCAACCACAACCTTCTACAGCATTGGCAGTGGCTGTGCGAGTGGCAGTGGCTGGTAAAACGACATGATGTTACTTCCGGTGGTTTACCATCGCAGGTGTTCTCCAAGCCGCTCAAATTCCTTTCAGCAATCACTCCAGCGAGTACAATACGCGATGCCTTGTAATGGGAAGCAATAGAATCGCAGAGATCTTGCTTGCCAATTCACCTACAAAGAGAAATGTAAAAAAGTATTTAGTAATCAATAAATTTTCATTTCATTTCGTACTTAATATTCATGGTGGGTCTCAAAATTGTTTGCCCAATGGCATTCCACCGTCCGTAGCAATTTAGAGTTTTGAATAATATCATATAAGATTTCGACAGGATTTGTAACAACCTTTAACAAGCATTTAGCATAGAATACGGTTTGCTCACGTGGGAGCATTCAAATGAGCGGTTCTCTACCTCTTTTAACACAATTTGTCAACGATAAATTAACGTAACAATAATTTTAACAACCTCTGGTATTCACTAACTCTAAAATCGTTGATTTATCTTAGTCGACTTGTAAATTGATATTTTATAACGTTCTCCGTTGGTGTTGTTGAAATATTGATTAACAAAAAAAATAAACTGAAAACACATTTTTCGAGCTAGAAGTATTTCTATATCTTATAACTTTAAACGACATATTCTTGTATATTTGTATACTAGCAGGGTACCCGGCGTTGGATGTAAGTAGTAAGGGGGGACTTTCAAAATCAATAATATACTTTAAGATTTCATATTTATATAATATATTATTGCCTACTGAAGAATTTACCAAATTCGAATATTTTGAAAATTATGAAAAATGAGTATTGAAAACCGGTTTTCAAAAATTTTCTTTTGCGGTATTCGTTGGTAACGTTAGGGGGCCTTTCAAGAAGTCAATTTTGACAAATTGTGCCAGGATGAATTCAACTTCAAATGTTGATTTGATACAATATTGTAGGGTAATATTAAGGTTTTTCTGAAATCGCATTTTTACCGATAACTCAGTTATAGATAAATTTATCGAAATATGTCGAAGTACAAATGAAACCTGGGGCCTTCCCCTTTCGTTTGATACCCATATTGTAGGGTAAAATAGAGGTTGTCGGGCAATCGCATTTTGACCGATGACTCAGTTATCCATCAATTTATCGAAATATATTGAAGTACAAATGAAACCTGGGACCTTCCCCTTTCGTTTGATGCCCATATTGTAGGGCAATTTTAAGGTTTTTGTGCAATAACATTTTCACCGATAACTTAGTTATCGATAAATTTATCGAAATATATCGAAGTCCAAATTAAACCTGGAGCTATCTTCTTTCGTTTGATACCCATATTGTAGGGTAATATTAAGGTTTTTGTTTAATAACATTTTCACCGATAACTTAGTTATCGATAAATTTATCGAAATATATTAAAGTACAAATGAAACCTGGGGCCTTCCCTCTTTCGTTTGATGCCCATATTGTAGGGCAATTTTAAGGTTTTTGTGCAATAACATTTTCACCGATAACTTAGTTATCGATCAATTTATCGAAACCTATTGAAGTCCAAATGAAACCTGGAGCTATCCCCTTTCGTTTGATACCCATATTGCCGGGTAATATTAAGGTTTTCGGGCAATCGAATTTTGACCGATAACTTAGTTATCGATCAATTTATCGAAAGATATCAAAGCTAAATTGAAACCTGGGGCCTTCCCCTTTCGTTTGATACCCATATTGTAGGTCAAGTTTAAGGTTTTTGGGCAATCACAATTTCACCGATAACTCAGTTATCGATCAATTTATCGAAACCTATCGTAGTCCAAATGAAACCTGCTGCCTTCTCCTTTCGTTTTATACCCATATTATAGGGTAATGATAAGTTTTTTGGGCAATCACCGATAACTCAGTTATCGATAAACTTATCGAAATATATCGAAGTCCAAATGAAACCTGGAGCTATCTCCTGTCGTTTGATACCCATATTGTAGGGTAATATAGAGGTTTTCGGGCAATCGCATTTTGACAGCTGACTCAGTTATCGATCAATTTATCGAAATATATCGAAGCCCAACTGAAACCTGGCGCCATCCCCTTTCGTTTGATACCCATATTGTAGGTGGGTAAGGTTTTTGTGCAATAACATTTTCACCGATAACTTAGTTATCGATCAATTTATCGAAATATATCGAAGTCCAAATGTAACCTGGAGCTATCCCCTTTCGTTTGATACCCATATTGTAGGGCAATTTTAAGGTTTTTGTGCAATAACATTTTCACCGATAACTCAGTTATAGATAAATTTATCGAAATATATCGAAGCCCAAATGAAACCTGGCGCCATCCCCTTTCGTTTGATACCCATATTGTAGGGTAATATTAAGGTTTTTGGGCAATAACATTTTCACCGATAACTCAGTTATCGATAAATTTATCGAAATATATCGAAGCCCAAATGAAACCTGGCGCCATCCCCTTTCGTTTTATACCCATATTGTAGGGTAATATTAAGGTTTTTGGGCAATCGAATTTTGACCGATAACTTAGTTATCGATCAATTTATCGAAATATATCGAAGCCAAAATGAAACCTGGGGCCCTCCCCTTTCGTTTGATACCCATATTGTACGATATTTCTATACCTATATGCGAAATATCATAAGTATAGGTTCCATATACTTAGAGTTATATGGAATAAAAAAAATTTCGAAAAGAAACGGTCCCTAGCAATGTCGGAACCCCCAAAATTAAAAAAAAAAATAGCCTATAGCTCCTTCCAGACTATAACCTGTAGGCGTGCCAAATTTCAACAAAATCCTTCCAGCCATTCTCACGTTTTTAGGGAACAAAAGCAAACGTCTGGACATCCAAACATCCAAACATCGCTACATTCACATTTATAATATTAGTAGGATGAGTATTGAAAACCGGTTTTCAAAAATTTTCTTTTGCGGTATTCGTTGGTAACGTTAGGGGGCCTTTCAAGAAGTCAATTTTGACAAATTGTGCAAGGATGAATTCAACTTCAAATGTTGATTTGATACAATATTGTAGGGTAATATTAAGGTTTTTCTGAAATCGCATTTTTACCGATAACTCAGTTATAGATAAATTTATCGAAATATGTCGAAGTACAAATGAAACCTGGGGCCTTCCCCTTTCGTTTGATACCCATATTGTAGGGTAAAATAGAGGTTGTCGGGCAATCGCATTTTGACCGATGACTCAGTTATCCATCAATTTATCGAAATATATTGAAGTACAAATGAAACCTGGGACCTTCCACTTTCGTTTGATGCCCATATTGTAGGGCAATTTTAAGGTTTTTGTGCAATAACATTTTCACCGATAACTTAGTTATCGATAAATTTATCGAAATATATCGAAGTCCAAATTAAACCTGGAGCTATCTTCTTTCGTTTGATACCCATATTGTAGGGTAATATTAAGGTTTTTGTTTAATGACATTTTCACCGATAACTTAGTTATCGATAAATTTATCGAAATATATTAAAGTACAAAAGAAACCTGGGGCCTTCCCTCTTTCGTTTGATGCCCATATTGTAGGGCAATTTTAAGGTTTTTGTGCAATAACATTTTCACCGATAACTTAGTTATCGATCAATTTATCGAAACCTATTGAAGTCCAAATGAAACCTGGAGCTATCCCCTTTCGTTTGATACCCATATTGCCGGGTAATATTAAGGTTTTCGGGCAATCGAATTTTGACCGATAACTTAGTTATCGATCAATTTATCGAAAGATATCAAAGCTAAATTGAAACCTGGGGCCTTCCCCTTTCGTTTGATACCCATATTGTAGGTCAAGTTTAAGGTTTTTGGGCAATCACAATTTCACCGATAACTCAGTTATCGATCAATTTATCGAAACCTATCGTAGTCCAAATGAAACCTGCTGCCTTCTCCTTTCGTTTTATACCCATATTATAGGGTAATGATAAGTTTTTTGGGCAATCATCGATAACTCAGTTATCGATAAATTTATCGAAATATATCGAAGTCCAAATGAAACCTGGAGCTATCTCCTTTCGTTTGATACCAATATTGTAGGGTAATATAGAGGTTTTCGGGCAATCGCATTTTGACAGATGACTCAGTTATCGATCAATTTATCGAAATATATCGAAGCTAAATTGAAACCTGGGGCCTTCCCCTTTCGTTTGATACCCATATTGTAGGTCAAGTTTAAGGTTTTTGGGCAATCACAATTTCACCGATAACTCAGTTATCGATCAATTTATCGAAATATATCGAAGTCCAAATGAAACCTGGAGCTATCTCCTTTCGTTTGATACCAATATTGTAGGGTAATATAGAGGTTTTCGGGCAATCGCATTTTGACAGATGACTCAGTTATCGATCAATTTATCGAAATATATCGAAGCCCAAATGAAACCTGGCGCCATCCCCTTTCGTTTGATACCCATATTGTAGGGTAATATTAAGGTTTTTGGGCAATCGAATTTTGACCGATAACTTAGTTATCGATCAATTTATCGAAATATATCGAAGCCAAAATGGAACCTGGGGCCCTCCCTTTCGTTTGATACCCATATTATAGGGTAATGTTAAGTTTTTTGGGCAATCACCGATAACTCAGTTATCGATAAATTTATCGAAATATATCGAAGTCCAAATGTAACCTGGAGCTATCCCCTTTCGTTTGATACCCATATTGTAGGGCAATTTTAAGGTTTTTGTGCAATAACATTTTCACCGATAACTCAGTTACAGATAAATTTATCGAAATATATCGAAGCCCAAATGAAACCTGGCGCCATCCCCTTTCGTTTGATACCCATATTGTAGGGTAATATTAAGGTTTTAGGGCAATAACATTTTCACCGATAACTCAGTTATCGATAAATTTATCGAAATATATCGAAGCCCAAATGAAACCTGGCGCCATCCCCTTTCGTTTTATACCCATATTGTAGGGTAATATTAAGGTTTTTGGGCAATCGAATTTTGACCGATAACTTAGTTATTCTCACGTTTTTAGGGAACAAAAGCAAACGTCTGGACATCCAAACATCCAAACATCCAAACATCGCTACATTCACATTTATAATATTAGTAGGAAGGATTTGTATGTTTGTATATTTGTATATTAGTATAGGGTGTTTTTTAGGGGTATAGCACTTCGAATTGAAATAAAACACAAGAAAATCGTTTTAAGGTCCATCAATTTGGCTTTGTTTTAAGGATAATTTTATGCCATTAATGTTTAAATATGATTTCGGGCATGTGGCCGCCGCGGCTGGCTCGAATAAAGCCAATTCTACAGGTCCAATTTTCAACCACTTTTTCGAGCATATGGGGCCGTATGTCGGCAATAACGCCACAAATGTTGGCTTCCAATTCCCCTAACGTTTCTGGTTTGTTGGTGTAGACGAGCGCCTTCACATATCCCCAAAGAAAATAATCCAATGGTGTCAAATCACACGACCTTGGTGGCCAATTAACAGGTTTGCGATGAAAATCAGCATCGAGATCAATCTCATTTTCGGCCCCAAACAACTTCACCGATTTTAATGAAATTTGGTACACTGGTACTATGCTTTGTTTTAAGATTTTCTACTTTGGTGTTGCCACTTGGGGTGGTCCTTAGGGTTGCCACCTATATCAATTTTTTTTTAAATATTAAGCAATATATGGCAATATGGGTATCAAATGAAAGGTATTTTAGGCCGTATACCAACCAAAATATTTTCGAGTAGGATTGCCACCTAGGGTTGCCACCTGAACGCATTATATTTATTCCTTCAGATATAGACCACTATCTCGGGAAAGGCTAAACCGATTTCGATAAAATTTGGAAGATCGATAGTATGCTTCCTTCTTAGATTTTCTACTTGGATGTTGCCACTAAAGAGAAGCTTAGAGGGTTGCCACCTTTCCGAATTTTTGTTTAAATATGAAAGGTATTTTAGGGCGTATACTACCCAAAATATTTTCGCGTAGTATTGCCACCTAGGATTGCCACCTGAACGCATTTTATTTATTCCTTCAGATATCGACCACTATCCCGGGAACGGCTAAACCGATTTCGATGAAATTTGGTAGATGGATAGTACGCTTCCTTCTTAGATTTTCTACTTGAATGTTGCCACTAATGGAAACTTATAGGGTTGCCACCTTTCCGATTTTTTTTAAATATATGGCAATATGGGTATCAAATGAAAGGTATTTTAGGGCGTATACCAACCAGAATATTTAATACACAACAGGTGTCGCCAATGTATGTTAAGTAACTTTTTGTGGTTAGTGTTCGATATTTTGGAAATTTATGCTCTTGGTAAGTAAGATTATGCGGAAAATTCGAAAAATACCGAGCAAGTCTCGGTCACCCAGGTACTATGTATTAAAAGAAATAATTAAACTTTTTATTTTGCAGGCTTGAGGTCCGATGTTTTTGAATAAAATTAAAACAAGATGTTTCGATTTATGACCAATATATTTCGGTTATGCTCGATAACCGTCCTCAGGGTTCACTACAAAACAAACCATAAATAGCACAAAACAATATAATTTACAATAAACAATAATTACTTAAATATTATTACATATATTTTTCACACGTCTTCCCTGTTCTACGTGGAGTTGTTAACAACACAAAGTACTCAACACGTGGCACGAGCTTCCAATAACAACGGATTTTGTGTTGTAAGTACACTTTTTTTTATTTATATCGAATGGAATTTAATCTATATATATAAAATAGGATGTATGTACGTATGTATGTATGTGTGTATGTATGTTATATACTCCGGAACTACATCGCCGATTTTGTTCATATTTAAAGGATAGCTCAGTAGGAATACGGAGAGTGTTTATGTAAAGTTTTATTCCGGGAAGTGGACCAGGGTCCGAAATATTCTAAACTTTTTTATTTATACTACGATTTTCTTCAAATTTGGTACAAAGGTACCACTTTACTTTGTTAAAATATGGGGTAACTTTTTTCCGGGAAGTGGACCATGGACCGAAATATTCCAAACTTTTTTATTAATTGTGCGATTTTCTTCAAATTTTGTACAAGGTAGTCTTTTACTTTTGGGTAATTATTTTTCCGGTAATTTGACCAGGGACCGAAATATTTCAAACTTTTTTGGATTTATATTGTAACGAATTTCCGTCGTCCCTTGTCAATTTTGGTTTTGTAGCAAACCGGTTTCGTCGATGCGACATCTTCGAAAAAACGGTTTGCATCGACGAAACCGGTTTGCTACAAAACCAAAATTGACAAGGGACGACGGAAACTCGTTACAATATAAATCCAGTATCCACCCTGTCGGAAAACACAACAACCAAACAAACGCATCAAACTTTTTTGTTTATCTTGCGATTTCCCCCTATTTGGGAAGAACAACGTCTGGCGGGTCCTTCTAGTATCATATATAAAATCCCCTTGGAATGGAAATAACAAGGAATCATGCAGCAAAATTTATGTTGGAACAACTAAATCAAAATTAAAAACTCGACTAACACAACATAAATCAGATTTTAAATATTGTAATCAACTTAACATAAATAATAAAAAACACGCACTCATGACCCACTGTGCAAGCAGCCACCACTGTCCGAGCTTTGACCAAACAGAAATACTGCAACAAGCACAACAATACGGAAAAAGATTTACACTGGAAATGCTCCATATATTAAACACACCAACTACCATACGAATGAATTTTAAAACGGAAGTAGCAAACTGCGCGCTCTCAAACAGACATTTAATAACAAACACAAATTGTTAACAACCATTGTAAAATTCTACAAGTAAGTTATCTTTCTTTCTTTCTCTTTCTAGCATACAGGCTTTTGACACTGAGAAAAACCTTAAATCAGTGGTTGACACTGAAAAAAATGTCAAAAAAAAAGCTAGTACAGCAACCACTATCGCAGTAGGGATGTAATTTTCATGCAAAAATTGAGCGAAATTCCAGTGTAGGGGTGCTGCGTAGGTTAACTATTGAAGCATATTTAGTATGGAAATATGAGCCGAAATATGTCAATGTAATTTTACATTGTAGAAAAGCATTAAATTAGCTCAATGTGATCAGCGTATGTTCTTTGTTTGCACCATACAATTATGGAACGCATTACCTACTGAAATAAAAGTTATAAAACAAGCAAGATCTTTTAAAAATGCAGTATCTAACTACTTCTGATTTTCAATCCCCCGTCTTTTCCTTTTCCTTTCGTCTTCCTTTCCGTTTTTTTTTTTTTTTTTTTTCTTTCTTCCCTTTCATTCTCTATTTTTAAGCTTTTACATATATATGTATCAATAAAATTGTTTTAACTTTAAGTTATAAATTAATGTAAACCAACTTTGAATTATAATTTAACAGAATATGTACTACCACAAGACTTAGTCTTACTATGTACGAAACAAATAAAATAATAATAAAATAATACTTATCGCATTTATAATTGAATAAAATGTTGCTTTAAGTACTGAAAAAGTTATGGAGATGCCAATCCACTTAAGGAAGAAAAACATATCGACGACAAGACCACTTTTTCGCAATTTACTTTGGGGTTTCTGTGTTTCTAGTAGAATGTTGAAGCTAAAATAAACAGTCACTTAAAAAAGTTTGTGCTAGTTTTTATGATTCACATATTCGATCGTCGAATCTTTATAATAAAGAAAATGTAAAAATAGCACACAAGCCCATGAGCACAATGAAAAATTTGTTTAACCGAACGAAGTCGAAAATACGAAATGACAAGGAATCATGCAGCAAATTTTATGTTGTCGACTAGCAAAACATAAAAAAAAGCTAGTACAGCAACCACTATCGCAGTAGGGATGTAATTTTCATGCAAAGATTGAGCGAAATTCCAGTGTAGGGGTGCTGCGTAGGTTAACTATTGAAGCATATTTAGTATGGAAATATGAGCCGAAATATGTCAAAGGACAAGTTATAATTTTACATTGTAGAAAATAATACTTATCGCATTTATAATTGAATAAAATGTTGCTTTAAGTACTGAAAAAGTTATGGAGATGCTAATCCACTTAAGGAAGAAAAACATATCGACGACAAGACCACTTTTTCGCAATTTACTTTGGGGTTTCTGTGTTTCTAGTAGAATGTTGAAGCTAAAATAAACAGTCACTTAAAAAAGTTTGTGCTAGTTTTTATGATTCACATATTCGATCGTCGAATCTTTATAATAAAGAAAATGTAAAAATAGCACACAAGCCCATGAGCACAATGAAAAATTTGTTTAACCGAACGAAGTCGAAAATACGAAATGACAAGGAATCATGCAGCAAATTTTATGTTGTCGACTAGCAAAACATAAAAAAAAAGCTAGTACAGCAACCACTATCGCAGTAGGGATGTAATTTTCATGCAAAAATTTTGCGAAATTCCAGTGTAGGGGTACTGCGTAGGTTAACTATTGAAGCATATTTAGTATGGAAATATGAGCCGAAATATGTCAAAGGACAAGTTATAATTTTACATTGTAGAAAATAATACTTATCGCATTTATAATTGAATAAAATGTTGCTTTAAGTACTGAAAAAGTTATGGAGATGCTAATCCACTTAAGGAAGAAAAACATATCGACGACAAGACCACTTTTTCGCAATTTACTTTGGGGTTTCTGTGTTTCTAGTAGAATGTTGAAGCTAAAATAAACAGTCACTTAAAAAAGTTTGTGCTAGTTTTTATGATTCACATATTCGATCGTCGAATCTTTATAATAAAGAAAATGTAAAAATAGCACACAAGCCCATGAGCAAAATGAAAAATTTGTTTAACCGAACGAAGTCGAAAATACGAAATGACAAGGAATCATGCAGCAAATTTTATGTTGGAACAACTAAATTAAAATTAAAAACTCGACTAGCAAAACATAAATCAGATTTTTAATATTGTACTCAACTTAATATAAATAATCAAAAAACTGCACTGCGCAGCACCCACCACGGCCCGAGCTTTGACCTAACAGAAATACTGCAACAAGAACAACATATATTAAAAACACCGACTAACATACGAAAGAATTTTAAAACGGACGTAGCAAACTGCGCGCTCTCATACAGACATTTAGGGCCATTTTCAAAGTGGCAAGTTAACTTACGTTCCACAGTTAACTCTAGCTTTTTAACTTGCAAGTTGAGTTAACTAGAGTTTAACTGCTCAACATTGGGTAGTTAACCTTGGGCTACCTGTGGAATGCAAGTTAACTCGGCACTGTGAAATTGGGCCTTAATAACAAACAAAAATAGTTAACAACTCCACGTAGAACTGGGAAGACGTGTGAAAAATGTTTGCAATAATATTTAAGTAATTATTGTTTATTGTAAATTATATTGTTTTGCGCTATTTATGGTTTGTTTTGTATTGAACCCTGAGGACGGTTATAGAGCATAACCGAAATATATTGGTCATAAATCGAAACATCTTGTTTTAATTTTATGCAAAAACATCGGACCTCAAGCCGGCAAAGTAAAGAGATTAATTATTTCTTTTAATACATATATAGAAATACTTGTAGCTCAAAAAATGTGTTTTTAGATTATTTTTTTTTGTTAACCAATATTTCAACAACACCAACGGAGAACGTTATAAAATACTAGCAGACCCGGCAGACGTTGTTCTGCCTGACCAGTGAATTCCCTAGAAATACATTTTCAAATATTTTTCTTTAACTTTTAACATTCCATTTTTTGCAGTGCTTTAGGATATACAATGTTTCTGGATTTAAAGTCTTTGGTATAAACAAATAAATTTTTTGGATGTCCAACTCAAAAAACGGATCTTTTTTACTCAATGGGTATGACAAAAACCAGTATGCGCTGCTGAGCAGATGTATAGTTAGTACTTATTTAATTATATCCTATATCTACCTATAATACTCTGGATATGTATGAACGGCAATAACAAACAAAAAAAATTAAGTGCTTTGATCAAGACTTAAGAACGTTAAAATGTCACTAAAGCAAATACATTCAGGGATATAACGAATTGAAATATTACTTAGCTTGTGGTCCTGGAACTGCCCACTTTTCCAAAGAATTTACAAATGTAGCCTATGTATGTCGTACCCAACGAAGATTTTAACGTATTGGAAAAGTTTAAAACAGATCAACCATAAACATTGGACATTATTGAAGTACAAACAAAGCACTGAATACAAAAAATGTGGACGTGGCACGGCCCACATTTTCCAAATTATATAATTCTTGACCAAGGGACACACATATCCAAAAATCATTAGTTTAGACCAAAAATATTCAAAGTTATGATGATTTAAATTTTATATAGCCTGGGGGCGTGGCACAACAATCTTCTGAACCAATCTGGAAATTTAGAGAAGATCGACCATAAACTTTGAACTTATTGAAGTAAAAACAAAACACAAAAAAAGGGGCGTGGCACCGCCCCAAAAATCCTTAATTTAGACCCAATATGTTCAGAGTTATGAAGAATTTAAATTTTATATAGCATGGGGGCGTGGCACCGCCTACTTTTCCAAAAATTGATATAGTCTAAATCGTCCACAACAATCTTCTGAACCAATCTTGAAAGTTTAAAAGAGATCGACCATAAACTTTGGACATTATTGAAGTACAAACAAAACACAAAAAATGTGGGCGTGGCACCACTGTGAAAATTTCATAAAAATCGGTTGAGTACTTTGGACGCCCATAAAGGACACACAGACACACATTCATTTTTATTTATAAGATAAATTTACAAGTCGACTAAGATAAATTAACGATTTTAGAGTAGGTGAATAAAATAGATTGTTAAAATTATTGTTACGTTAATTTATCGTTGACAAATTGTGTTAAAGAAGTTAGTGAACCGCTCATTTGAATGCTCACACGTGAGCAGACCGTATTCTATGCTAAATGCAACCCTACTGCGCACGTTGTTGTTGTTGTTGTAGCACTACTTGCCCTGCCTAGGTAGTCAGTATCTACCTTGCCCAATATTGTCATCGAACTCTTCTAACGGAAGTCCTAGAAACCTAGCGGCTTCAACAGGGGAGGGCCAGAGGAATATGGGTGTTAGAAGAGTAGGCTCGGTTGAGCAGACAAAAAGATGGTTTGTGTTATGAGGGGACAAGCCGCATGCCGGAGAAACATTAGGCAAGTCGGGGTTCAGTCTGGATAGGTAAGAGTTTAACCTATTACAATATCCAGACCGTAGTTGAGCCAGCATCACCCTAGTCTCCCTAGGCAGCTTGCGCTCCTCTTCGGCAACGGGTGGTGTTGTTGCCTGAAGAACGGCGTTCACCGGGAGAGAGCCAAAATAGGAATTTACCGAATTCGTGTGGATGAGGGTGAGGGCCTGCCGGTGCACCTTAGGATCAAACGGCGTGGAAATCAGGTGCCGGATCTCATCGTAGTGTTTGCGTAGATGGCTCCTTATGCTCCTGGGGGGCGGATTCTCGTTGACCAGGCGTCCTTTCGGATGCTGCGGTTTGCAACAGTTGGACAGGAACTGCCTGGTCATCATCTCGCTATGCTCTTTAGCTGCGAGGATTTTCGCTTCGTTATGAAGGTGATGCTCAGGAGACATAAGAAGACACCCAGTGGCGGTACGAAGGGCGGTGTTTTGGCAGACCTGTAGCCTCGTCCAGTGTGTGTCTGCTAGCCCCGGCGACCATATTGGCGTCGCGTAGCTCAGTACCGGCTGGCCAATTGCTTTATATGTAGCTAGTAACGTTTCTTTGTCTTTACCCCAAGTGCTGCCAGCTAGGGACTTGAGGATTTTGTTACGGCTTTGGACTTTATTGGTAATTGCGGTTACATGAGTGCCGTATTTGAACATGTTATCAAGCGTCACCCCTAATATTTTGGGGTGTGAGACAGTTGGTAGCTTGACCCAATCAACGTAGACGTCTAATGCATGTTCACTTGCGTTGTCCACGTCGTGAATAGGGTGGCCGAGGACTTATTCGGTGACAATGCCACGTTTCTCCCGGCGAAGAATTCGGACACGGCTGGGAGGTAAGAGTTTATGCGAGAGCAGAGTTCTTCAACGGAGGGGCCAGTAGCCAAAATCGTACAATCGTCGGCGTAAGAGACGATCGAGACACCCTCTGGTGGGGGGGGGAAGTTTCGATATATAATAGTTAAACAAAAACGGGGATAGGACACCACCCTGTGGCACCCCTTCTTTAACTATTCTGGGTTTTGATCTGGCGCATCTAAACTCAACCGACGATTGACGACCACTCAGGTAGTTGGCAGTCCAAAGTTTAAGACAGGGAGGAAGGGACGAGTCTTCAAGGTCTTTGATTAGTTGCGCATGGTTGACCGTGTCAAAAGCTTTGGCCAGGTCAAGCGCAACTAGCACTGTCCTGTGGTTTGGACGCTTTTGGTTTAATACGTCCCCTATCTGAGTGGTTATGGCGTTCAGCGCGGTGTTTGTTCAACGGAGGATGCATAACAAATTGTCGGCAGAAGGCGCTCGCGCATCTTTTTGGCTTCGACTGAACCTTATCACCGAAGGCGATAGATATTTTGTTGTTAGGTTTAGTCGGGTTGGACAAAGATTTCACCGTAGACCATAATTTGCCAACTCCAGCCGAGAGGTTACAAGACGTTAGGTGCTCCTCCCACTTAGCGCGTTTGTGTTGATCTATTAAGCAACTGATTTCCGCATTAAGATCCCTTATTTGAGGATCCGTAGGGTCAAGGCGTCTAATATGGTCACTTTCATTTGCCAGGGCCGCTGCCTCTGTGGGGAAGAATGGACGCACTTCCTTTATTCTACCTGACGGAATGTGTTGATGGGAGGCTGAAATTAGGGCCATACGAAATGCCTTTTCCCCTTCTCGTACGTCAGACGGGGTGGGAAGAGCAGCGAAGGCGCTCTCTGTGGTGTTGAGAAAACACTCCCAGTCAGCTTTATTGAAGTTAGTGAATGTGCGATTCTCAGCAGTGACAAAGTCGGTGGGGCGATCGATAGAGAGCACTATGGGTAGGTGGTCTGAAGCAAGCGTCAGCCTCGGACGCCATTCAACGCAGTTTATTAGGCCAGCGCTGACTATGGTGATGTCTGGCGAGCTAGAGCAGTTTACCGCCACTCTAGTGGGGGCATCCCAATTTACCGTGCAGAACGTCGAATCATCTATTTGGTCAGCCAGCTCCTGTCCCCTACCATCGGCCTGCAAGCTCGAGTGCCACAGGTCGTGGTGTGCGTTGAAGTCACCAAGGATGACGCGATTTTTACCCCTGAGTAACGCACGAATGTCAGGGTGGTAATCCCTGGGACAACAGGTGACAGGAGGTATGTAAATGTTTATGATTTCAAGGTCGACATCGCCTGACCGGACAACCATACCTTGACGTTCTAAGGTGGTGTCCCTCGGGTCGATGCCAGGCTCAAATAGACGATACTGCACAGATTGATGCGTGATGAATGCCAGACCACCTCCAAGCCCTCTCGCACGGTCACACCGGTGTACATTGTACCCGTTGCAGGTCTGAAGAGACGACCTTCCACCTAGCTTTGTCTCCTGAATCGCCGCGATCTTGATGTTCAGTCGCTTCATTAAATCTGTCACTTCAACAATTTTACCAGGTAGGCCGTTGCAATTAAAATGCGAAGGGGGAGTAGAGTTGATGCTGGGGGTCAAAGACTGGTGCGTATGCCTAGGTGGTAATAGGCTGGGTCGCGCACTACGGCGCAATCTTGAAGTCGAAGGAATCGCGTTACCAGAAGGTAGAGGCGAGTCGGACGACGTTGAAGGTTGCGTAGCTCGACAGCATGGCGCAACGTACGTATCAGTCCATAGGTTCCTGTTCGCGAGTCCAGAGCATATAAGCAAGTGACACAGGCCAAGGCAGTTATTGCACTTGACTGATTCCAACGGCGTATATAATCTTAACCGACAAACAGTGCACGTAGTGTAAGGAACCAGGAGCTGATGGTTGTGGCTTATACTCGTGCTGATGCTGGAAGAAGACGGGCTGACCGAGGGGGTGGGGGAGAGCGGACGCTCAGCATTGCTCAAATCCACTTGGGAAGTGCTACGTAGGGAGTAGCTGTGAGCTGCTTTGTGAGATGTTGACGCCTGGGGGCGTCAGCGGCCGGTCGGAAGGTCTACTTGCTGATGTGCATTGTTAGTGCTAGTCGTGGAGACTGATGTGACAGATTTAGACATGTGTGGCGGAGCGATACTTGATCGACGACGACCACTGGACGTCGTAGGACGTGAACAGCAAGGGGCCACAAAAGTTCTATAAAAACTAGCGGGCCTATGAGTAGAGGGATTTAGTCCGGAGCAACTAGTTAGATGCAACCATCTGTTACAATTGGAGAATTGTTCTGAATGTGAACGTTTCACATAAATTTTCTTCCAGCATATACAGCAGATCCATTCTCTAGGTCCGGGGTTGGATTCAATACCAGCCCGGAGCAGGAGAGTCTTGAGCAGTCCCGCTGCAAGGAGCTGCTCGGAGGATGACATTATTGGGGGGGATAACTGACGGTTTAGGCAGGGGGTAGTGAAATAACAGCCCTTGGTCGGGGAAACCCCGAGTCATTCCGGTACGTAGAACCGGCTCTTGTGCGCACGTTAAATAGGATATATTTACGATCAGAAACACCTATTCAACTCTCCTTTAAACATTGTATAACAGATCGATGAGAATAGAAGGGTGCGGTTTAAGAAATATCTGTTAAAAAGATATTATACTGTTATTAGGTAAAAACGGGGAGTCAAGGCTAATTAATACAAGGTGGCATTATCCCATCAGCTGATAACAACTTTTTTTTCTCAAATTTTTACACTACAAATTTCGCCGCCATACGATTTTGACATTAGTCCTACGAATTACAAAAACAAAGTAAATTGGAAATATATGGATATGTGTTGGTAATTCGCCTGGCTTACGCCTTCTATTAAAACAAATGCCGATTAGTATTAGAAATGTGACAGCAAGTATTCTGAAAGTTCCGAATTATAGTAAACGTGATTTTAATTTTTTATTTTATAATTTAATAATTTTGTTACAAATATTTTATGATCATCCGGTTAAATTAAACAATGTACGAAATGAAAGCAGCTACTAATATCATCGAAAAAAAGATCAACTTCTGACCCACTGCTGGAAACTAAAATGGAAGCCCAGTTTTTGAGTAGAATTTTATGACAAACTGTATCAAAGGCTTTCGAGAATTCAGTATTGCAGTAGTTTAACACTGTTCAATTCCTGGCGTTTGACCGACCTGACACAAACCCATGTTGGTTGTGGCAAAGAGGCGAATTTGTTGTAAGTAGAGCTTCAAAACAGAAGAGAGAGTTGTATGCGCCTATAGCTCCGGATATTCTATCCGATTCTGGGAATAGGAGCTATGAAAGCCACTTTCCAACCATCAACGAAAGTACTTGTAGCGGGAGCCAGGCAGTGGCGTATCCAGGATTTTGCCAAGGGGGTCATTAAAAGTGAGACACACACCAACCAGTTTTTAATTTTGACTGAATTAATTTTTACTTTACTTCAATTTAGTAGAAATTTTTTTTTTTTTTGGAATTTATTTCATTGGATTGTTATAAAGTGAAGTTGAGTCTTCTTTTCGTAACACCCAATCTTTCAATGACTTCGTCTGGTGTTATTGCTACATCACGGTGAACTGCCAACATTGTTAAACCATTCAACCGCTCCTTAAATAGTAAGGAAATAAATCAAAATATTTATCAAAATGATGCACATATTAATATTTAAAATACCTATCCGATAGAAAATAAGTTTTAATCTTTTAAGCGTTGAAAATGTGCGCTCTGACGTCGAAGTGGAAACGGGAAGGGTTGCAAAAATTTTAAGCAACTTGAATAAGTTACTAAATGACGTTTTGTCCCAAGCTTGAAGTGCATCAAGTGCAGTTTTCGGTGAAAGGCTCTGTCGTTTTAAAAATGTCCTCCATAAATTGATTTCTGCCACAACATTTTTACTTACAACGTATGGCTCATAAAACTGACCAAGGTTGAATATTAAGGTGTAATTTACATCGTTCTGGTTTGCTGATAAAAATGGAAGCAAACCCTCTGAAGATTGTTCTATGCTCATTGAATCGAGTATTTATTTCCATTATTATATGGTCAATAAATGGCTAAAAAACATGCACCTTAAAATGGTCAGCTAAGTTGAATACTTGAGGAGTCTGACCAGATTTTTGTACGACAAGCTCCAACACAGCAGGTCCAATAGGCATCATAACTTAATTATTTCTAGATACACGTATTTAATGCAATAACGTGGTAGCTTCTAGTTCCCATAGCATCCTCATAAAAAGGAGAAATTACTTTTGGGGTCACTAATGGTCCAAGTTTTGGTCAATATTTTCGGAGCGGACTCACCTATGTACCTGAAAACCTCTTCTTTTTAAAACCCCAAGCAACCCCTTTAATTTGATACCCATATCGCATAAAGACCTTCTAAGGTAACCCCGTCTCACATTTTGACCGATATCTCGAAATCTCGTATAATTTTTAAACTTTTTTAACCTAGAATCATGCCGAGCACCTAGAGAGTTAATGTTTCAAAATTTCATTAAAATCGTTAGAAAGGCTTGCGATTAGAAAACGAAACAGATTTCAAACTATTTTTAAGTTAAATGAAATCTTAAAATCTTTTACAGCACAAGTGGTATAATTAATTTTCGGTGCTCGATAAAACAAGAGTTAATGGACAAAAAGTTTGAAAAACATCAATTTAAGTTAAAGAAGACCCTTTTCTGAAGTTTTATTGAAAAAAGTAGTCCAAAAGTTCAATACTGATTTTTATATACAACTTTTAGCAAACCCTTTAATATCTCGATAGAAGAAAAAGTGGAGTTATACCACTTGTGCTTTAGAGGGCTCATATAATAATAATAATAATTCCCAACGGATTACCCACCATATCCCGCCCGACCGGCGCGAGGGGCGCATCCGCATGACGCGCGGATTGTTCTTTCGTGCCGAGTCTTTGAAAGGCTTTGGTTTGTTAATCGTCGAGATCTAAAACTGCTCAGCTACAGAGAAAACCTCATCAGCTAAGTAAAAAAGATTATTGTTAAGAATAAAGATAAAAATCAAAGGATATGAAAAAAAATTGTTGTTATGTATTTAGGATAGAAAGAATTGACTTTTTATGCTGCATAGTAAGTCTGGAATATCAAACGTACCAGAATGAGAATTATAATATTGACACAAACAACGAAAAGGCTCATTTAATTCAAAATTAGTTCGGCACTGTTTCAAGATAAGTGGTTTAAAATGTCTTGATGGACGAGAAGGTACATTGAAGTTCACTTCGCTCAAAAGAAACGGGCTTACGATTGAACCATTTAGTAATTTAATCATGACAATTCCAAGCATTTCCCTCCGACTAGAAAGGCTGTGAAGGTTAATTAGTTTTAAGCGACTCGTATACGATAGCAAATTATACAAGGGATCCCAGTGAAGATCTCTTAAGGCAAATAGTAAAAATCGGCCTGACTAATGTAGTAAAGAGAGTTTTAGTTCCATAAGGGTCGCTAAATTCTTTAGACCATCGTTTAACAAATGCTAGAACGCATCTAGCTTTATTGACTGTTACGTTAATGTGGCAGTTGAAACTGAGTTTGTAATCCATAGTAACCCCAAGGTTAACAAAATCATACATTTGCTCAAGATTATAATTGTTAATTGTATAGGAAGCTGGCTGTGAAATTCCTCTCGAAAAACGCATGTATTTACATTTCTTTAGATTAAGCGGCATATAATTTAAATCGCACCAAGTAACTAGTGTATTTAGATCTGATTGAAGCTTATTGCTATCTTCGGGTGATGGGAATGACAAGAAAAGCTTTACATCGTCGGCATACATTAACATTTTCGAAAATTTTATTACTGTAGAAATATCATTTATAAACACGAACAGAATCGGGCCCAGATGGCTTCCTTGAGGAACTCCAGAGGAGACATAAATAACATAGGATTCACAATTTTTAAACACTAGTTTTTGTGTTCTGTCACTAAGGTAAGAAGAGATCCAGCGATTAAGACCCGGCTGATCCCAACTGATCTAGTTTATGAATAAGTAACGAGTGACACAATTTATCGAAAGCTTTGCTGAAACGAGTGACACAATTTATCGAAAGCTTTGCTGAAATCAGTATAAATAACGTCGGTGTGCAGATTTTTTCTAAAGCCATTTGAGACATGAGTTGTAAATTCAAGTAAGTTTGTAACGGTGGACTTTCCCTTACAGATCCCGTGTTGACAGTCGGAAATCAAGGTAGAGATAGGATTCGTAAGCTGATTGGTAACAATAGCTTCAAACATTTTTGGGATGGCAGACAGCTTTGCTACGCCACGATAGCTCTCTATAGAAGCCTTGCTTCCGCTTTTATGAAGCGGTAGAAGAAACGACTCTTTCCATGCTGTTGGAAAAACACCACACTTTAGTGACAGATTGAACAAATTGGTAAGGGGCTTGTAAATATTGTTAGCGCACTTCTTCAAGAAGCATGTAGGAATCCTATCAGGAGCACATTTAAAAGATTCTTTCAAGGTTTTCAGACAAACAAGAACATCATTGACGCATATATGTAGTTGGACAATTAATTAAATTGTTCCCATGTAGCTCATAGGGATAATTTAGAAAGTTAGAAAAATTGCGCAAAGAAATTTGCGATATCTTGATTATCGCTAGATAAAATGTCTTTATATTTCATGGCTGAGGGAAATCCCACTACTTTTCATTTAGAATTTATGAAATCCTAAAATGACTTCGGATCGCGAATAATGTCTCTTTTTGTTTTAGAGATATAGGCTTTATAGCACTTTTTATGCAAGTCAATGTACCTCTTACGTAGAACAGAATACAACAAGTAATGTTTGTTTAACCCCGATTTCTTAAATAATTTGAAAGAACGCGTTTTTCTATTTTTCAACATCATAAGCTCTTTAGTAAACCAAGCTTGCGTTGGATGATCATATGTTATTTTACGTTTAGGAACAAACTTCTCAAAAAAGTAGTAAATAGTTTGATTAAAATGTAAAACGTTTAAATCGAAATCGCCACAAAGCTCAGGCCAAGTTAATTTAGACAGTTCTCTGTTTAATTTCTTATAGTTGGCTTTTGAGAAGTTAAAATCAAAGTTACTACTTGAGCAGCATTGTGTACATTGGCCATTACTTAAGGTTTCGTGAAATATTTTCATAAAAGGGTGGTAGACGTCTTCGGGTAAAGCCAACGGAACACAACGATTTACAGAAAATTTGTTTTTATCATCAACATAAATTAAATCTTAGATTTTGCCAAACTTGTTAGCGGTAACATTTATTTGACTAAGGCAGAGATCGGAAATTCCATCCAAAAAGTCATTGAAGCCCAGTTTGGATGGATTTGGAATAATGTTTCCATCAGATATGTTCCACGATATATGCGGTAGATTGAAATCACCTTAAACAATCATCGAGTCAGAAGCTTTAGTTAATAAGTTAAGAGTTTTGAGCAGAGAGACATGCTGCATGTAGATTGAAAAATCAGACGCTGGAGGGATGTAGCAAACAGTTAAGTACATATACACGTTCTCTAGCTGGATGCGGACGCATTTAAACTCAATGGAATCCGTGTTAGGTACATTAACCTCCTCTGAAGGAATGGAGGAATGAAAGGCAAGTAGAACACCACATCCGACCTTGTTCAAGCGATCATGTCTATAAACTTGATATTCGTTACAAAAAAAAGTCGGAATTGAAAAATGCGGTTTTAGGCAAGTTTCGTTAAAAGCAATAACGTTATAACTGCAATGGAAAGATTTCAAATACACATCATTTAATTTATTATTTAAACCTCATTTTTGTAGAAGATATTCACGGACTTAGAACTCAGTTTTTTGACTCAATATTACGAGAGATTTTAGCTACGTTTTCAACATTTATATTCGGCCTGTACTCAAATTCCCGCACAAGAGCCTCGGGAGGTCAGAAAGAAGTGTCCAAAAGAGAGTCAAAATCTTTTCCGTTCGGACTCCATCGCAATAGTTGGAGGTTCCAGGGTTTTTTATTTGTTGACCTTGGGGGGCCGTTTTTGGACGTTGCCCGAACAACCGTACTAGGTACTGGAGATGCCAAACCTATAAGTTCAATGGCTGGAGTCAGGTTCGGCGCCGCACTGTGTTGCGGCTAGTGGAAAAGTAACTTTTCCCCGATTATTTTTTCCAGTGTTTTTAATGATGCAATTTTGTCACAGACATTCCAAGTAAACAAAAAACACATAATGCTTATTTTTATGTTGGCCCGTTGATTTTTAATTGATTTTAGAATTCAAATATACAAAATTTTCACGAAAAGAGGGGATTTCAGGGCTGTATTCAAAATGATCTCATTTGATTTTGGTGACAGATATTTTGACAAGTATCTTCTGTAAAAAAAGGAATGTTGTTTCAGACATTTTCATATGCACCTTTTTTAG
Organism: Sphenella marginata; assembly: GCA_951509765.1. Classification (NCBI taxonomy): domain Eukaryota; kingdom Metazoa; phylum Arthropoda; class Insecta; order Diptera; family Tephritidae; genus Sphenella; species Sphenella marginata. Next base: position 2,658,808 of record OX608078.1, read on the forward strand.
AGCGAAAACCCGACTAAAGGTCCATTTTTCCTTTAAATTTGGGTTAGGTAAGCAATATCTAAAAAGTCCCAGAGAGTCCCAGTTCCAAACCACTACAGAAATGTTACATAATTTGTTTTCAACGAACTGTGAAAAAATCAGCTGCCCATACCTGCCCTCCTGGGAGTTATAGCGATTTTAGTATATCACTCTCAGTATTCATTCCATAGAAATACAACGGAAATTCTAGGAATCACTTATTGAATAATTTAATCATATTGGTTTTCGGGCGACTTTCCGTCATCCCACGTCAAATTTGTATTATTTTCAGATTTCAGTATTGTTTTTATTTTGTGGTTTCCCTTCATTTACTACATTTAATTGCTTTCTGATGCGTTTTTCATATAAGTGTTTTAATGGTTCGAATATTACATCAGAATATATAATTATAATTTAAACAGTCAAGAATTAGGGAATACATTAAAGTTTCCTATCATGAACTGCATGAGTTGATGCAACAGAGTAAAACTACAAACGTGGAGGATGTTTTGGAATTGCTTGATCATGAGCATAGAGTGAAAAGTAGTTTAATATTTCCAAACATAAAAGATAAATTGAAAAAGTTTGTCAATAAGTACAATACACGTCTTAAAGAGTTTAACAGGATGTATGAACGGCTTGGAGCTACGGACTGGATTCAAGAGGGCTATATTGAAGTTGGAAATCATCCAACTACTTCAAAACGAAAACCCGAACCTAACGAATTTACATTATGCTGTGAGAAAACAAAGAAGAAAAGAAGTATGGAACTAATGGAAACAGAAGAGGTTTCTGCAGATTTAATTAAATACACAGCTGGAAAATTGAGAGAAGAGGAAGAAGGGGATATAAAGGCAGCTTTGGCTTTCTTCATGGACATGCAACTCAGCGTTTATCAGTGGCAAAAGTTAAAAGAATATCATGAAAAATACAATTACTTTCCTAAATAGTATCTTCAAATTTATTTTTTATTCTACATCTATTCTAGCACTCCACAAAAATTAGCATAACTCTCTTAAAACTGAAGCTATTGACCGGTATCAAATTATAGCTTTTATTGCCACCTTTCAAATAAGAAATGAAATAGATGTTGGTTTTATATAAAATTTCAGAGTTTTTTAACAAATATCGAAAAATCACGAAAATTTGAAGTTTATAATTCTTCTTCGGACCACCCCATACTTTATTTAAAAAACTAATCATAGGGTATTTATCAGAAATAAAAGAAGAAATAAAATACATTTTTTTTGTAAATTATTCGAACAACTTTTTTTTTTTTTACTTTTGTTGAAAATTGTACCCAACAATTTGTTTCGGTGTAAATCTTTTTTTCACTCATTCTGTTTGGGATTTCATTCTGACCAATCTGTAGAAGTTTCTCATCGATACAATTAAAATTACAGTTTAGGCAATATGATTCCCAAAAAATTCCGGTTTCGCAGGAAAATTTTTCGGGGGGGGGGGGGGGTCCAGATTTGAAATCTCCAATACAACATTCACAAGAAAAGTTGGAAGATAATAATCGGAGGTATGAATAACAAAAACTCACTCATATATGTATACTTACCCAGTACAATTATTATATACTAGAGGTCGCCCTGTTCGCCCAAATTGGACGAAAATCTAAATTGGCAAATATATAAATACGGCGACCTTACAGTAAAAGAGAAAAAACGAACACTTGTGTGCGCACACACAGCATGTTACACCTAAGCGATATGCGAACAATGTACAGAATACCTCGGTTTTTACCTAATATTTCTCACCTGTGCGATGTAAACAAAATACGAATACGATTCTGCAAACCAGACGTTCAATACGAATATTTTTATATAGGTTTGACCGTAATACGTGTTGTTTTTCCCCTTCAAAAAGGGATAACAACGTGATTTTCCTTACCGTATTTATATATAGATTTGCAAGGTTCGGACCCCCTGGACCCTTCATCTGAATCCGTCCCTGCTGTGCGCCGTTGAGAAAGAATATATAAAAAATTAAGAGATAAAAACTTTAGTTTTATGAAAATGAGAATTAATGTTATCAAATTACAAGAAAAAATAACCCTGGCAGTTTGAAGGGCACATAACTGAGCGAGCAGTTTTAGACACACTGTAATTGACGTTTAATAAACCACGCAAACAGCTGTAACAAAAGAGAGATTAAAAAGCAAATCAGCACATAACAACAATTGCAATGTAAAGTACGAGCCTTTCGAATGCAACAAACAAAATATGCAAAAAAAGAAACTCAGCACGCACAAAATCAGTAAAATGAATTTAGATAATTTGTCACTATTCAAAGCTTTAAGTAATTTTTTCACACCAAGTTGTGAAGCACATTAAGTACTTAACTCTTTTTTAATTTTAAATGTAACTTTTGATTTTTAGAATATCAAGTAATTATTTAATTGTTAGAGAAAACCACAGAGAAAATAAAAACACAACTATACAGCTTGACGTTTGCGAAACATCTAGATTGTTTTTCATTAACGCAGTGAGACTCTAGAACTCGATTCCAAATATGATTAAAACAAAATTAAATGCCAGAAATTACAAAACAGAAATATATAAATTTTTTGATAGCTTATAATATTGCATTTGTCATCAAGATTTTAATTTAAATATTTATTTTTACTTCTTCTATATACTCTACTGCTGTCCTTCTTTCATTCGACTATTCCTTATTTTCGATTTTTGTATCTTCTCTCACACGATTCCTGTTTTCTCCTTTTCTTTATTAAAATCTTCTTTTTATAAGTTAGGGCTATTAAAATTGAAATTGGAGGGAAAGATTGGAGAAAAATTACTCGAGGGGCATCATTGTCAGCAGCAAAGTTTGACTTAAAGAAATCAGCAAACATATTTGCTTCATCTTTGGGTCCGCCAGCAAATTGATCATCAAGAAAAACTGACGTGGGAATATACCCATGAGTGTGGCTGACGTAAAGCAGCAATTTCGTTTTTAGATTGAAGAAAAATAGCACTTTCCAAATCTAAAGTGTTAGTTTAAGTCAGCCACAAAACGAAATTGGTTCTTTTCGCACGACATTTTGAAATTATTAGTTTTTGTAAGAAATTTTTAAAGTGTTAGTTTCAGAGTGGCACGTTGATGAACGTGATCTTTTGTTTTTGATAAAAGTCATAAAATATTTGGGGTTACTTTTTATTGCTCGACTCCGCACCGCGAATGGCTTTCCTATATAGATACTTATCAATCATGCAATCAAATTCAACAACAAAGTACTTTATTTGAACATAAATAAATATTTTTAGTAAGCTGAAATCTTTTATAACATTTTTTACTAGATTTTTTAAGTATTTTTAAATCTTTAGTGTACCATGGAATTTTATGATTTTGATATCATATATGTACATCAAGATGCCTCGCCAAAAAAAGTTGCACTGTTTCTACCGGAATTTCAAAATTCACTCTTTTCTAAGGACTCCCCCAAAATATTTCGAAAAAATATTAAGATTTACCGGAGCTAAACCGCGTTAAAAAAACGCTAAAAATATCGTTTTTTATGTATAAAAGGAGTATGAAAAAATATCTTTTAATAAAAAGCATCTGAGATGATAGAGTGCAAAAGGTAAGCATAAAAAAGTTTAAAAATTTTATCAATACTATTTTGTATAACTGTATGCTAATATTCGCAATGTGTAAAATTGGACCAAAAATTGTTAAATTTTGCAGAAATGGCAATGTCTCGAAAATACCTTTCAAATGATATCCTAATCGTCCAAAGCCGTTAATAATTGGCTGGGTTATTAAAGTTTTCCCCAAACCTACCCCTCGAAATATGACCAAAAACAGCATCATACATCTCAATATTGCATTGCGTTGATAAAATTTTCAAACTTTTTTATGCTTACCTTTTGTACTCCAGCTAATTCATCATCTCAGGTGCTTTTTATTAAAAAATATTTTTTCATATTCCTTTTATAAATAAAAAACGATATTTTTCCGGTAAATCTTAATATTTTTTCGAAATATTTTGACCAAGGTCTTAGAATACATTGAAGTTTATAATTCCGATGGAAACAGGGTGTCCATTTTTTTTGTATGAATCGGGAGGCGCCTTAATGTACATAGGTCTATACCAATTTTTAGGTCCATATCTTGAACCCTTTCACAGATATTCTGCTTGAAAAATTTTGTTTGTATGGGAGGTTCCACGCCCCCATTTCTGATAACCCCCTTTTTATGTGTGAGATTGCTTTTGATATCACATAGGTATATACCAAATTGGTATTACCAATTTACAGTATTTGGTACGTTGGTTTTCATTTCCAAATAGGTACGGAAACAACTGATGTATGTAAATATATAACAACGAAACATTATTTCAATAAATTACGATATCAATAGCTCTATGTGGCGCGTTCCCATGTAGGAAAACCGTCCTCGCTATTTATTTACGCTCCGAGACAGAAAACCAAAAATTCCGTGTATAGTGCAGCCTTAAACTGAATACTAAAGTTATATATTTTTGAAGTTGTATACACAATGAAGTATTGAAAAATCGTCAATTTTCTATTAAAAATAATACTGGTGTAACAACAATTTTTGAAATGAAATTAATAAAAAAATATATTTTGGGCAGAACGAAGTTTGCTGGGTCAGCTAGTACATATATGTATATAAATATTTTTTGAAAAGGACTTCAAATTTTCACGTTATGGAGCATAATCAAAAATCTAACATTTCCATTTCTAGGGGCACCCCGTGTAAGTGAAAAAATGGGCTAACTGTTAGGACATCAATTATAATTTTAAACAACAAATAGTGATTTTTGACGATAGTTTGATTAATAATTTCCTGATTCCATGAAGTTTTACAATCATTTTTTTTTACACCAGATGCATTTTAGGTCATTTTAAAGCCAACATTTATTGGATTAGGCTGCATAACTTGTAATCCTTTCCAAAAAATAAAAACTGGTATATTTAAAAAGTGAATGTCTCTCGATGACACATGTCCAAAGAGGTTCATTCATTGTTAATTAGTGTCAAAAAATTACGTCGAAACCGGAAAACCGTATGAAATTTCCAAAAATTTCAACTTCTGGCTTACAAAACGTATCTTTTTTCAAATGAATAAAAAACTATATACAGTGTACTCGCGATAATATGGACTAATTAAAGCAGGCCTGTTCAGTTTTACGAGATTGTTCATATTTACAAAAGTCAACTAAATTGAAAAACATTCTATTTAATTAGTTTTAGGCACATTTATTTTTTATCGAAACCCGCAAATTAAACGTTTATTCATTTTTTCACATGACAAAAATAAAAAATTGTTACATTCAAAAAGTAAATTATACAAAAACATATGTGTTCTGTTTAATTTAATGGCCAAATAACCATGTACGTTGAAAATTTCTACTGAGGACTGAACATAAGATAAAGCAAAGCATGTGAACGCAAGTATTTCTCAGCGACGGTTATGTACATTTTATATTTTAATAACTAAGGGATTCGCCAATTTATTAAGCTGTTGTAATTCGTTAGAAATTTGAAAATCAATAGTGTTCATATTTTAGAGCTTTGACGAAAAGTTCATATTTTAGAGTACTCAATGGAAGCGAAACGGTGTTCATATTTTGGGGTGTTCATATTTCAGGGTGTTCATATTATCGCGAGTGCACTGTATATTTAGAAACTGTCAACAATTCTCAACCCAAACTGTTAAGCATTTTGAAATCGGTTAAAAATTGTTTTTTTCATGAAATTTGTTTTAAGAGGAAACTGAAAAATCGGTTTTTTGGCCTTAAAACCAGATGTTGGGGGTGTTAGAAACTTTTTAAAGGGCGTTTCGTGTATAACTCGACCAGATAAACAATCTCTGCTAGGTCGCTTCAAAAGTGTATTAATTATGTTGTTTTTTGTAGCACTGTGTTATTTTTGTAACGGTGCTGAATAGTGTTGTATAGTGCTGTTGGAGATTACAAAATAGCTGGAGAGTTCTGGAGAGATTGTAGACTTCTTTTTTGTTTAATAACAAATAAACAAAGCATAAATTTAAAATTAGAAATAGTCCATACCAAAATGGCAATATAACTTTTATAGGACTCTATCTATAAATACTATATAAAGTTGGGTTTCGAAAGTAACTATGGGGAGACTGTTAGCCTATTAATATATGTATAAATAGGTAAACAAAACACAATATTGCGAACAACGTCGCACACGGGCAATTAGTTATAGTATAGATATGCTGATACCCACATAGGACGGCACTGTACCTATGCAATTGATCATTTAAAAACAATTTTTAGAGGCACGCTTAGTTATTTTTTCGACATGTAAATTTATTTAAAAAATAATAATTTCATAGGTACCTCCATTAAAATTAGTCTATCTTATTTGTTTGTCTTCCGATTTTGTTAAAACAAAGTGCAGGTCACTTCCTAAGCTTCAAGCAGTCTATTAGTGAAACTCTCATTAGGAGACATTTCTTAGTTTCGGAGATCCTTAAGTTCAAACAGACAAACAGATAAACAGGCAGACAATAAATGTCAAAGGTACCACCATAAAAATTAGTATACCTTTTTTATTTGTCTTCCGGTTTTGATAAAACAAAGGTCAGGTCACTTCCTAAGCTTCAAGCAGTCTATTAGTGAAGTGAAATCATTAAAAGACATTTCTTAGTTTCGGAGATCCTTAAATTCGAACAAATAAACAGGCACACAGACAAACAATAATTTTATAAATGGCTCAGATGAACTCTATGGCCCAGTTTCACCAACGCGACTAAAGCTAAAACTAAGTTTTGGCTCAAGTTAGCCCAGAGTTGGGGCTAACTTACTTTTGGGTTTCACCAAATGAGCGACTTGAATAATTTTGCACACAACAACCCGATCAGCTGTTTTATACATAGTAGTATTTAAGTAGTTTTGTTTCCTACCTTTTGACTTTGCGCAACCCAGTTTGTTTGACAGTTGCAAATTTAAATTCAACTTTCAACTTTCTTTGTGAAAATAAACCTTTAAAAGAAATTAAAAAAAAATGTCGCGAAAATCAACGTTTAATGCTGCCGAGACCAACAAGTTGCTCGAGATATGCAGCAAGTACAAAGGCGTGGTTGAGTGCAAAAAATCTGACTGCATCAGCGCCAAGGAAAAAGAGGACGTGTGGGAGAAGATTGCCCATGAGTTTAACGGGACCAACGAAGTTTATAGGGAGGCAAAGGAACTAAAAAAAAAATACAAAAACTTAAAATACTCCACGAAGTCCAAGGCAGCTGAGGAGCGAAGAGGGGTTTATGGCACTGGCGGTGGTCCTGCAGCTGCTGTATCTTTCAATAGCGTGGAGGAGAGAATGCTTGCTATTTTGAATGAGACGGAAATGGATGGCGTTCCCAACAATGCTGATTCGGATGCAGTATTGAAGGATGAACCTGGCAAGTTGCCTCGAAATTTTTATATGAGGCGGTTAGAAGCAAAGGGGTGTAAGTCCCTACATCATAGCAGAAACGAAAATAAATAAGTTCAACTTTTCCAAGTTATCTTACGAAGGACTTGAGAGGGACTTACACCCCTTTGCTTCTAACCGCCTCCTATGTATATTTCCCAAGTAATTATATTTTACACATTTAGAAGCTGATCCAGATCAAAGCTTTGAGCAACAGCAACAACAACCACAACAACGAAGCTTTGAAACCCCTGCATCTGGACCCTCTTTGCTGAGGAAAAAAATTAGCACTCCACTATTCACGCAGGGTAGAAGTTCCAGTTCAAAAGCTACTTCCTGGGAGGTTTTGGCTTCTACAAAAGCCAAATGGACGCAGGCGAAGTTGGAGGCTGAAGTTTCCTTGGCAAAGAAGGAAACGGAGAGAGTGGAGCTGCAAATGAAGCAGATGAGGGAAAAGCAGGAGGAGGAATTGCTGCAGAGTAGGGAACGCCATGCCATCGAAAAGGACTGTCGCGTAAACAATAGTGCCTTGAATTTTGTGGCATAATTTAGGTTAATGTATTTTTTTTAGTTCATATTTTTATGTAAATTTTATTCATGCCGTTGAACTCTTGGGCAATCTTCTTCTAAGGGACCTCTTTTTCATTGGCACTAATACAGTCAGCTTTTTTAAACTCAACTACGTTAATCGTACCTGAATCATATCTCCAACGACTTGTTGATGAAATTATATAAAAAAAATTTAATTAAAATGAATTTAAACAAAAAATTTGAAAAATTAATTTAATAAAAATAAAATGAAATACTATATAAAATTATGAATATTTTATTTTTTTACAGACATGTTTTTCTATAATTTTATTAAAGAAATGAGGTCCAGTAATTTTTTCATACTTTTTTCATTTAATATTGCTATCATTTCATACATACACTTGTACATAAGAGTTTTCTTATGGAATACCTACATACATACATACGTGAAGGAACCATTTAGAATTTATTAAGAACACTTTTCGGTAAACTAAGAAATACTTTCAGTTGAACTTTTTCCAAACTTTGAATGAAATTGCTTTGCACATCCCATCGCAATTAGTATCTTCGGAATTTGAGAATATTGTGATCCCATGAAACGAACAATCAAATCTTCATGATGATTTACAACCTTGACATCAATTGAATGATTCAAGATTACTGCATTCAGGGTACGTATTCCATTTGCTTGTTGTTCAGATGTAGCTTCAGAATTTTGCATTATGTCAGCTAACCGACACAATACGGCTTGAAAAGGCAAACGATCACAAAGGGCCAAATTTTTAAACAATATATTTTGAGAATTTCCATAATCGACATAAAAAACTTTAAAAACTCTGCCAGAATCATCAAAATCTGCTATTTTTGATCTATACCAAAGGTTATCTTCAAATTGAGCCCGAACTAAATCATATAGCATGGGTGCTTTAGTTAAACGCATGTGCAATGGTATATCCTCATCACTCCATATGAGTGGCTCCATTGGATTGTCCGGATCATTTATTTGAGCATATAAATATTAAATTTGTCCAACATGTGTGGGTGTAATGTTTATAATAATGCCAGCTGTATAACGCGTCATTGGGTGATAACTATCAATAATAGCAGTTGGTGCCTTTAAAGCAACCACCGGTTTTAGGATCATAAAAACGACATAAACGTAGGTCATTCTTAGGATTATAGCCCATAACAGCAGTCATAGCATTCGATGTACTTAATGGCTCTTCAGCTAACATGTCCATTTTTTCTTGTGTTAGTCCATTAGGAAGTTTCTTGTCATCGTCAGCAAATAGATTGTTAGCTGGTAAAGCATGAAGTGGTATAGCTTCCACACTGTCGTCTGAGGCAAATGGCGTATCGTTAATGAACGGATTTGTATTGATCATCTCTATGTTGTTTCCTATTGGTTTGAGCCTGTTCGTGATGTGGAATCTGTTTTCCAGTGTCTATGTTTGTTTCATCATTTTGCTTATCAGCCGGCACCGCTATTTTACCATGCCATTCACTAGCATCCAATGCTTCGACCAAACTTCGCATAGGTTTTTTATCCAAATCATGAATGAATAAATTAAAATTGAACTTATGCGCCACATCAAGCATGTTGGTCACAGCTGTGAAGTATTTGTCGTAGGCTACCAAGTCTATAGTACATACTACGGTTTTGTAGTGCCTGCTCATTTTTACAAATCTTCGACATTCTCCGCAACTTGTTGCATCTCATCGTGGTGCATTTCATATAATTGATACAAATCGTCTATCATTTTCAAAATATTTTAAGATTAGCTTCAATTGATTTTGCTGATATTTCATGTAAACAAATTTAATTGACAGAAAGTGACAATTTTGCTTGTGCTGCCACCCAACAAAACCAAAATGAACACAATTGTGTCGTTGCGTCTGAAGTACCTACTGGTATGGCTACTTGCTGTCGCTAGGTGTGGCCGTATATGGCTATATGGTATGTTCACGTTGTTGCTGCTGTTTAATGCGTGGGAATATTGTATTTATTTTATTATTGTTTTTGAAAATATATTAGAGTGCAATTGACGTATTGATGGATGATTCTAATTCCTAAAAAAAAGGATTTAAGTAAATAACATTGAATAATTTACAGACGTTTAAAAAAATTACATTTGGGCAAAATATGTGTCTATTATTTTCCTTCTGGTGTGTTCATTTCTAGAGCGTCCTTCGTTAGAGCGGTTTGGTGGGACAGCTAAAACATTATTCACAGCATCGTTAACATCGGGCGCTAGTTGTGGTGCAGATGTGTCATTATAGTAAATGCACACATTGTTCAAAACTGCTGTGGCAACTATAATGTAAGGAACTTTATTAACTTGCATTCGAATTCCCATCGATAGCACGGGAAATCTGCGCTTCCAAACACCATAATGACGCTCAACGCAATTACGTGTTCTTATGTGTGACTCATTATAGAGACTTTCTGCTCTATTTCTGCAGTTTGAAAGCGGGGTCAACACCACGTTTGTGTTTTCATAGCCACTGTCAGCAAGAATGATGGCATTTTGAAACTCTCCCGCTCCCAAACGATAACAAATACGCGAATTCCTGAAAATTTGTTAGTCATGGACAGATCCTGGCCATCGCGCAACAATATCCAACATTTTTAAATTAGCATCAGAAATGGTTTGCACGTTAAAAAAAAACCCTTTACGGTTACGGAACACTTCGCCATAGTCACCTCCTGTATAGAAATATGGTTTTTCGTTGTTTATTTAATAGCACATCTGCATTTCTACTAACCTGGCGACATGATTTTAACGTGGGTGCAGTCCATTGCACCAATTACGCGCGGAAAATTTGCCTTATTTTTGAATGCAGGCTGTGCATCCAAGCGCTCCTGTGTTGTGTCAGGAAATTTTATGAAATGCGGTCGCAAGGATGCTAACGTTTTTGACACCATTGTTATAGCCCGGGAAGCACTTGCTTTGGATACGCCGCAAAGGTCTGCCACTGTTTGCTGGAACGATCCCGATGCATAGAACCGGAGTGCTATGAAAAACATCACATGTGGATGCATTGCATTATTGCTGAAAATTAAAAATTATTTAAGGAAAACGTACATATTTGCATTTTATATATTGTTACGTTACCGTGTTCCAACATAAATTCTTTCTTTAATTAGCGAAAACACTAGCCAGGCAGCATCCTTACACCAACGGAAACGATCGCGGAAATCTGCATCGTCGAAAAAATAGAAAAAAATTTGGACGCTCTCTAATTGCTTTTTTCCGGCGAAGAACGATTGCTTGAAGCATGTCGAAATCGCAATCGCTCTCGTCCGAACTAAATAGATCCATTTTTCACTTTGATTTATAGGTTTATTTAGAAAATAAATCATAAATTGAGGAACTTAATTTTTTTCTTTTTTGACAAATGTCCTTTTTGTAGCAGTGTTGCTGTAGTCGCACACACAAATTAGTATCATTTTTGACATTTAAGTGTGGAACGACAGCAACACTTGATTTTAGTCGCAAATTAGTCAACAGACTTAGCTTAGTTGGATGATGAAACTGGAAAAGTAAAAAAATCGGATTAACTAAGTTGAGACCGGTTGGTGAAACTGGGCCTATAACATTCCCCAAGTCATTCTCAGACACGACTTTTCTAGAGTTTTATTATAGTATTGATATGCTGATACAAACACAGGACGGCACTGTACCTATGCAATTGATATGCTGATATCCACATAGCGTGGCACGCTTAGCAATTGAGTAAACAAAAATTTTAGCCACGCTTAGTTATTTGTTCGACATATAAATTTGTTTAAAAAACAAATGTCATACGTACCTCTCTAAAAATTAGTATAACTTTTTTGTTCGTCTTCCGAATTTGATAAAACAAGGTGCAGGTTACTTTCTAAGCTTCAAGCAGTCTATTGGTAAATGTTGAAAAAAAAAGCATAGCTATATTTTAAAAAAAAAACGTATATAAGGTAAGTGGCTATAATTCCGTGGTAGTACCTTATTCCGTGGTATTTCGATTTTTTATGCCAAATAAGGAATTAGAAGAAGTTTTAGTTAAATTAAAAATGCAATTATAAAGATCTATCTTTAAGAGATACAAATCGATATACTTTTTTGTTTTCTAGGCTATATTTATTTTATATGACACGATCAAAAGTTGTTAGTCTAGAGAAAAAGTGTTTTGTATGACGGTGTCTTAAGCAAAATGTTAAGGAGTCCAATGAAAATTCTTAAGGCTGTAAAATTTTAACCGTATACTTTTGTTTCATAATTATTACATTTAGGTGCTCAATGAACATTTATTAACTATTTTTTATAACCACCATATACATTGAAATTGTTTTTTTTACTTTTTATTCATTATTTCTGATCCACGGAATTAGGTACACATTTCTTTTTTCAATTTTTAGGGTAATTTAACACTTTTTTTTTCTTTATTATAGTAAATTTTTATAAGAAACCCTACTCCAAAAAGTCGTTTAATCATTAAATAAAGCCCCAAAGAAGATCTTGACGTAATTCCGTGGTATAATTTTATTCACCTGTTCGTGAATATATGACCTGGAAAAATCTGTGGCACACAATATTTTAACGAAATGTTGACATTATTGAATTTTTATTAATTCGATATTTTCTAATAAAGACTAAAAATATGATGAAGCTTTTAAGTTCCCTACCGTTATTTTGAATGCATATTTGTAATAAAAAATAGAAATAATAATAAAATTATTGATTTGCCATTTAAATCGCTACCACGGATTTATGTACCACTAAATTGTACAATGTCCCTTATTCCGTGGTATGCTACGCATTTATGTTGCAGTAGCTAGACGAAAAGAGCTGTTTTTCGGTGGCGCGATAAAAACGCATTTTATTTAAAATACGTGCATAATTTTATTTTATAAAAAATGGCAAAAAGTTGTTGAGTTATATTTTTATTATTAAACCAAACATAAAAAACAAAAAAAAAAAAAAAAAACAAAAAAAATAAAAAAATAAAAAAAAAACCCAAAAAAAAAATAAAAGAATAAAAAAGAAAACAAAGCAAAAAAACATTGAATGCAATTTTTTTACTTTATTATTGAATACAGTTTTATTTATTTTTTTTATACATATGTTTTGTTTTTTATATACATGTTTTGCTACAGAAACAAAAAACACACAGAAAAAAAATTAAAAAAAACACGAAGGAAACAAAAATGAAACAAAACAAACAAAATATATAAAAACAAAGAAAAAAAATACTGAATGAAATTTTTAAACTTCAATTTTTTTTTAATTTTCATTTATATTTCTATTTTCTGTATAGGTTCTTAAAGTTCTTAAGAATTTATTTTAGTAAAAAACACTAAAAAAATAAAATAAAAATTATAAAACAAAGTATAAAACTAAAAACTATAAAATGAAAGTTTTTGGCTTTATTTTTACTGAAAGCAATTTTATTTATAAATTGTTAAAGTTCTCAAGAACTTCTCCTAATAAAAAAAAAAAAAATTATATTGAATTAAAATTTTTAATTTATATGTTATTTATTTATACAAACAAAAAGTATAACTGAATTAAATTTTTAGTTTGTTTTAGAGCTCAAAGCATATGCATTTTAAAAAAACAAAAAAAAAACCTTTTAAAAGAAGCGAAAAAGTATAAATTTTAATAAATAAATATAAAAACCTTAAAACCTATTTTGTTGCTTGATAACAAATTGTTTTTGAATGCAATAATTAAGTTTATCTTACATTTTCAGCAATGAAATATGTGGCTTGCTTCATACCACGGAATTAGGGACAATTTCCCACGGAGTTATGTACATCATGAAATTTTTTGCAACGGAATTAGGGACATCTGAGTTAGTCATTAATTTTAATTATTATAAAAATATTATTAGTTATTTTCGAATTTTGGCAATTGGAAATTAAACAAAATTAATCAATTAAATAGGAACAATTCGATTTTTCAGGTTTAATTTTTTTGTTTCCACGTGGGAGGAGTACAAAGTCAGAAAAATCCTTAGTACCACGGAATTATAGCCACTTACCTTAATTTGTCAAATGCTCCGGAACCTGGGGCACATATGACTTCTGCGGGGGCACATTGGACAAGCATATTTTTATGGTGTTTTCTCGGTTTGAGCATTATTCGAACCTTATTTAAATTAAACTGATATAATTTGTTTTTTAATATTGTATTGAGATAACAATCATCGAAAGTATTTGTACTGATTGAAGCTTATGATATACATATGTAATAATAACCTGTGAAGAAATAAGCTAAAATTTGTAAGCTTTTGAATATGAAAATCTATTTTATGTATATATGTAGAAGCCATCAAAATTAACCTCGAACATATATTTGGTGCAGCTGCGAGACGTTCAAGCTGGGTTATCGGGAAGTGGAAGTAGAATCGGGGAAAATCTCTACAATCCCACCAATGTAATAAACTGGCTTCTGGGGTTTGCACGTATTCTTGGAAAAACATAAACTGGTGGAAGATGATTTCCACATGCATTGATTATACCAACCATGGTCACCAAACTTCCACGCTCTGCAGATACGACCTGTACTACAGAGCGTTGTCCCTTAGTACTAATGGCCTACCTATAATAAATAGTAAAATCAATACAGTCAGAGCAAAACAGAGATTTATTCTTCACCTTAGTTGTTGGCTGAGTCTAGCCAAACTAATTCCTTTAGGCTTTCGTAGTGTGAGTGAAGGATTTCGCTTCAAAAAACCGTAAACCAGCTTTCTCTAGCCGCTTTGTTAGTTACCCAACTAGATGGGCATGGTTTGTTGCTAACGGCCACATATTCGTAAATAAACCTTTTAAATATAATTTAAGTCAATCCATACTTCTTAGCATATTCGACTAATTGTTCTTCTTGATATTGCTTTAGGGTTTGATGGCTTGTGTACTTAGTGTGATAAAAAAAATGCTCCTTACAGCTAACTACTAACATTTCCAGAGTCGGAATCGTCCTTTAAAGGATCTTTTTTCTTCATTCGCATTATCGAAGTTGTCCTTTTTATACCCAGCGTACTAGTCTAGTACAAGGGTATTATAATTTTGTCCACATAACGGTACTACGTAACGGCGCAAAATAATCGAGTTAGATATAGAGTTCCAGGTATGAAATTTCTTAGGTTGAAATATATATCTTAAGTAAATCCATATTTCTTAGCATATTCGACTAATTGTTCTTCTTGATATTGCTTTAGGGTTTGATGTGGAAATCATCTTCCACCAGTTTATGTTTTTACAAGAATACGTGCAAACCCCAGAAGCCAGTTTATTACATTGGCGGGATTGTAGAGATTTTCCCCGATTCTACTTCCACTTCCCGATAACCCAGCTTGAACGTCTCGCAGCTGCACCAAATATATGTTCGAGGTTAATTTTGATGGCTTCTATATATGTACATAAAATAGATTTTCATATTCAAAAGCTTACAAATTTTAGCTTCTTTCTTCACAGGTTATTATTACATATGTATATCATAAGCTTCAATCAGTACAAATACTTTCGATGATTGTTATTTCAATAAAATATAAAAAAAAGTATAGTTTAATTTAAATAAGGTTCGAATAATGCTCAAACTGAGAAAACACCATAAAAATATGCTTGTCAAATGTGCCCCCGCAGAAGTCATATGTGCCCCAGATTCCGGAGCGTTTGACAAATTATATACGTTGTGTTTATAATATCTAAACATTATCTATGCTTTTGTATACCTAGTAGTGCTTCGCACACAAGGTATATTAACTTCATTCGCCTAACGGTAGTATGTAACGGCATAAGCGAATCGAGATAGATATTGACTTATATATATCAAAATGTTCAGGAGGAAAAGAGAAATTGATTGAGCCATGTCCGTCCGTCCGTCCGTCTGTGAACACGATAACTTGAGTAAATCTTGAGATATCTCAATAAAATTTGGTATGTAGGTTCCTTTTTACTTATCTCCGAGCGCTATTGAAAATAGGCAAAATCGGTTAAAAGCCACTCCCACTTTCTATATATATAACATTTTCGAAAATACAAAAAGAGTGATTATTCAGTACATAATACACCTATAAGGATAATATTTGGTGTGCACTTTATCGTTAAGGCAACAAATACATTTTTGAAGAAATTTTTAAAAAGGGGCATGGTACCGCCCACTTTTGATATAGTCAAGTTTGGAAATATTATTAATCATAAATCAAAAACCGCTCAAGATAGCAAAATAAAATTCAGCACATATATATATACAGGGTGGCGCAAAAGTAATCTACCGATGTTTTTTGGCTGTAATTAACAAAAAAATTAAAAACTTTGATTCTTCTTGTGGATTATTTTTATTTGGTCTTTTAATTTTTTTTACATCAAGTCGAGAATATGATGTCATGTAAATGGCCGCCGCCACAGTTGATTGTCATTTGAGCCCTTTTTATGGCATTTTCCATCACTTTGGCCGCGATAGGTCCTCACATTCTTGACGGATATTGTCTTTAAGAGCTGCAAGAGTCCGAGGCTTGTTGACATAGACCCGCGACTTCAAAAAGCCCCACAAAAATAAATCTGGAGCGGTCAAATCAGGCGATCTTGCTGGCCAATGCAAATCGCCAAAACGGGAGATTAGGCGCCCGGGAAATGCATCCTTCAGCATATCGGTTGTGGCACGTGCAGTGTGTGCTGTTGCACCGTCTTGTTGGAACCACATGTTTTCCAATCCCAATTCATCAATTTGCGGCAAAAAGAACTCGTTGATCATTGCTCTGTAGCGCTCACCATTCACAGTAACCGTTTGGTCCGCGACCGAAGGTCCGATGACTCCTCCAGCGAAAACAGCACACCATACAGTGACTTTGAGCGGGTGTAATGGCTCTTCGTGGGTTACACGCGGATTTTCAGTGCCCCAGAAGCGAGAATTTTGCTTATTTACGTACCACTAAGATGGAAAGGGGCCTCATCACTCATGATTATTTTTGATGAAAAATCATCTTCCTCTTCAAGTCAGCAATATTCCGCGTTCTGGAGCAGTGTAGCGTAACATTGTTTATTAAGGTGTATTTTGCATGTGTTTACTACAGAAATGTCAAAACAGAATTGATTTTAGGGGCCAATCGCAAAATTTATAGCATTTTCTGATAGGAAGATTACTTTTGCGCCACCTTGTATTAATACAGGCAATATTTCGAAAAAAAATTAGCGAAATCGGGTTAGGTCCACGCCCAATTTTATACGAAAGATTTTGTTCGTGGGCAAAGAAAGTCGAAAGCACAAAATTTTTGCAAAATGAGCGTGGCCCCGCCTCTTTATGGGGGATTATTCCACAATACTTTCCATACTATAACTCCGGTAAAAATTTACTTATTGAAACGATATTGGGAGAAAGTGTTCAACATATAAAGCTAACTCTTTGCTGTAAAAATAAACAAAATCGGTGAAAGGACACGCCCACTTTTTGAACACAGTTCTAAAAAATTTCTTCGGTAAATTAAAATCGCGATATTTCCATAACTGTATAAGTTATATAAATAAGATTTTACACACATAATAAGCTTTTTAAGCAAAACTAAACTGTATAGGCGGCCACCGTGGTGTGGAGGTAGTGTTGTCGGCCTACCACACCAAAGGTCGCCCCTCGGCTGTGGTTTGGCAAACTCTCCGAGTGTATTTCTGCCATGAAAAGCTTCTCAGCAAAAATTCATCTGCTTTGTAGATGCCGTTCGGAGTCGGCGAAAAACCGTAGGTCCCGCCAATTTGTAGGAAAAATTTCAAAGCGGCACACCACAAATTGGAAGAGAAGCTCGGCGCAAAAATCTCCTAGGAGGTTGATGATATAACTGTTGTATATCGCGCCATATATATATATATATAAACTGTATAAAAAATTTTGTGGATTTTGGTGAAGTAGGCGTGGCACCGCCCAGTTTTTAGCATAAAAGCTCTGCTATTTTCAAAAGCGATTGCTTGGAATTTCAAGAATGTATTTCAATGAAATTTTGTGAGATACTTTCCAATAGTATGTAGTATACTCCTGCCAAAAATTACGAAAATCGAAAAACAAACAAGCAAGATTTACGGGCAAGTAGTTAACACCCTACTGCCTTTTTTATTAATTTTTTTTATTTTCATACCTTTCATGAACATGAGGAAAGGTATTTATATTTTGTTATTTAGTAATAATTTAATTTACCACTCACAACAGAAGTGTTTTTATAGAAAACAATCAATTGCCTTTATAACAAATTTTCAGGTATGTATTAAAATAGACCTGAGTAAATTAGGATACCAAAACAGATCACTACTAGGTATTTAATGTTCGGTTACACCCGAACTTAGACTTCCTTACTAGTTTTCCAACGTTTTCTTTTCATTGTGGAGAGCTTAAAGCCAGGTACATTCGTAGATACGACTTTTTTGAAAAATATTTTGTTATGTAGATAATATCAGCCTTATGTGTGAAAATCTCAAATGTGGGCCCTCCTCTTTCAAAATCTGATCCATCTTTAAGATTATTGTCTTTCTGTTTGTCTGTATGTCTATATGTCTGTTTGTTTGTTTGAACTTAAATATGTCCGATACTAAGAAATGGATTTTGATGAGACTGCTTGAAGCTTATAAAGTGAAATGCACTTCGTCTTATCAAAATCGGAAGACAAACAAAAAAGACGTACTATTTTTTAGGGAGGTATACTACAAAACAAACTCTAGAAAAGTCGGTTCTGTATATTGAAAATATCTTTGAAAATATGACTGGGTATGACTTGGGGAATGTTATGGAGTTCATCTGATCCTTTTTTTAAATTATTATCTGGCTGTTTGAACTTAAGGATCTCCGAAACTAAGAAATGTCTTCTAATGAGAGTTTCACTAATAGACTGCTTGAAGCTTAGGAAGTGACCTGCACTTTGTTTTAACAAAATCGGAAGACAAACAAATAAGATAGACTAATTTTAATGGAGGTACCTATGAAATTATTATTTTTTAAATAAATTTACATGTCGAAAAAATAACTAAACGTGCCTCTAAAAATTGTTTGTTTCGAGTTATACACGAAACGCCCTTTAAAAAGTTTCTAACACCCCCAACATCTGGTTTTAAGGCCAAAAAACCGATTTTTCAGTTTCCTCTTAAAACAAAATTCATGAAAAAACCAATTTTTAACCGATTTCAAAATGCTTAACAGTTTGGGTTGAGAATTGTTGACAGTTTCTAAATATATATAGTTTTTTATTCATTTGAAAAAAGTATGATACGTTTTGAAAGCCAGAAGTTGAAATTTTTGGAAATTTCATACGGTTTTCCGGTTTCGACGTCATTTTTTGCCACTAATTAACAATGAGTGAACCTCTTTGGACATGTGTCATCGAGAGGCATTCACTACTTAAATATACCAGTTTTTATTTTTTGGAAAGGATTACAAGTTATGCAGCCTAATCCAATAAATGTTGGCTTTAAAATGACCTAAAATGCATCTGGTGTAAAAAAAAGTTATTTGTAAAACTTCATGGAATCAGGAAATTATGAATCAAACTATCGTCAAAAATCACTAAGTATTTGTTGTTTAAAATTATAATTGATGTCCTAACAGTTAGCCCATTTTGTCACTTACACGGGGTGCCCCTGGAAATGTAAATGTTAGATTTTTGATTATGCTCCATAACGTGAAAATTTGAAGTCCTTTTCAAAAAATATTTATATACATATACTAGCTGACCCCTCAAACTTCGTTCTGCCCAAAATATATTTTTTTTATTAATTTCATTTCAAAAATTGTTATTACACCAGTATTATTTTTAATAGAAAATTGACGATTTTGCACTACTTCATTGTGTATACAACTTCAAAAATATATAACTTTAGTATTCAGTTTAAGGCTGCACTTACACGGAATTTTTGGTTTTCTGTCTCGGAGCGTAAATAAATAGCGAGGACGGTTTTCCTACATGGGAACGCGCCACATAGAGCTATTGATATCGTAATTTATTGAAATAATGTTTCGTTGTTATATATTTACATACATCAGTTGTTTCCATACCTATTTGGAAATGAAAACCAACGTACCAAATACTGTAAATTGGTAATACTAATTTGGTATATACCTACATATGTGATATCAAAAGCAATCTCACACATAAAAAGGGGGGTTATCAGAAATGGGGGCATGGAACCTCCCATACAAACAAAATTTTTCAAGCAGAATATCTGTGAAAGTGTTCAAGATATGAACCTAAAAATTGGTATAGACCTATGTACATTAAGGCGCCTCCCGCTCCATACAAAAAAAATGGACACCCTGTTTCCATAGGAATTATAAACTTCAATGTATTCTAAGACCTTGGTCAAAATATTTCGAAAAAATATTAAGATTTACCGGGAAAATATCGTTTTTCTATACTATTTATATTTTGAAAGCCGTTTTTTTTTTGTTCGCAAAACTCAAGAACGGCCGAACCGATTTTGATGAAATTTTGAACGGAAGATCTCTGTGTGCTCGACATGGTTATAGGCTGAAAAAACATTCTAATATTTTCCGGGTTTTCGAGATATCCGGCAAAATGTGGGCCGGTGTTACCCTTGATCGTGTTTATACGATATGGGTATCAAATGAAAGGTACTGATGAGTGTTGTAACATTGAGTGGTTTTCTTTCCACTAGGGGGTCTCGTTCCCGAGATATTGGCCCAAATGTGGACCAGGGGGTCACTCCAGAAAGTGTTTGTACGATATGGGTTTCAAATTAACGGAATTGATGTGTGTTCTAACATGGAGTGGTTTTGTTTCACCTAGGGGGTCCTGTTTCCGAGATATTGGTCCGAATGTGGACCAGGGTGCCCCCAGAAAGTGTTAGTACGATGTGGGTTTCAAATGAAAGGTATTGATGAGTGTTCTATGTAAAACGGCTCTAAAGGTAGAACCGTATATGGCATATGTGACATTATTTCGAAAAATGTTAAATTCTCACTATTTCACTTTTTAATTATAAAAACCACATGGCTGACTAGAAGATAATGGCAGTTATGCTACGAAACTGAAGTAAGCATAGCAGAATACCAGTGTATTGGATTTAACATAATGCAAGCTTACATAACAATGTTATAGCAAGAAAAAGTGTTATTGTTTGGTACTACTTCTAACGTTGAGCAGTTATGTTAGTCGGTGAAGTAATAATCAAAGTCAGGGTTGGGGTTTTCCATACAATTGTACTTTTTCGATACAATTTGAAAGTACCGAAGTACTACGCTGTCGCTTTTGGTACAATTTCGCCTATATACTCGACCAATCTCTCACTTACTTTCTAAAAATAGCCATCTAACCGCCTAGGCGATTTTGGCCTTTCATACTCAGTGAAAATAAATTTGTGGGTAGAAGGCGGTCATTTCATTTGACAGCTTACAATATTATTTCTAATTTAGTAATTGAAGTGGTAGCGGTAGCTTTTCGTGGTAAATAGTTTACATTTACGAAATGAACAGTTGCGAATGTGTAGATTATCAATATCTGAGTGATTTGGTGCAAATGATTTAGTGTGTCGGCGAATATTAACTTAGATTGGAATAGATACATAGTTTATCATTCAGTTGGATATCTTTTTTTTTAAATGAACTTAATAGTAAAGTCTATTTTGGGCAGAACGAAGTTTGCCGGGTCAGCTAGTTATGTATAAAAGAAGTATGAAAGAATTAAAAAAGCTTAAAAAATCTAGAAAAAAAATGTTATAAAAGATTTCAGCTTACTAAAAATATTTATTTATGTTCAAATAAAGTACTTTGTTGTTGAATTTGATTGCATGATTGATAAGTATCTATATAGGAAATCCATTCGCGGTGCGGAGTCGAGCAATAAAAAGTAGCCCCAAATATTTTATGACTTTTATCAAAAACAAAAGATCACGTTCATCAACGTGCCACTCTGAAACTAACACTATAAAATTTCTTACAAAAACTAATAATTTCAAAATGTCGTGCGAAAAGAACCACTTCCGGTTTGTGGCTGACGTAAACTATTTTTCTTCAATCTAAAAACGAAATTGCTGCTTTTCGTCAGCCACACTCATGTGTATATTCCCACATCAGTTTTTCTTGATGATAAATTTGCTGGCGGACCCAAAGATGAAGCAAATATGTTTGCTGATTTCTTTAAGCCATACTTTGCTGCTGACAATGATGCCCCTCGAGTGATTTTTCTCCAATCTTTCCCTCCAATTTCAATTTTAATAGGCCTAACTTATAAAAAGAAGATTTTAATAAAGAAAAGGAGAAAACAGGAATCGTGTGAGAGAAGATACAAAAATCGAAAATTAGGAATAGTCGAATGAAAGAAGGACAGCAGTAGAGTATATAGAAGAAGTAAAAATAAATATTTAAATGAAAATCTTAATGACAAATGCAATATTATAAGGTATCTAAAAATTTATATATTTCTGTTTTGTAATTTCTGGCATTTAATTTTGTTTTAATCATTTTTGGAATCGAGTTCCAGAGTCTCACTGCTTTAATGAAAAACAATATAGATGATGTCAAATACGAGTATCTAGAAATAATTAAGTTATGATGCCTATTGGACCTGCTTTTCGTACAAATATCTCGGAGATTGCGTCTGAATCAGTTTAAATAAAAAAATACAATTTCTTGCGTCAAGATACTTTTCAATGCTACACCCTAAAATTGTATCTCTCCACAGCAAATAAAATAGGCATAGAAATCAAAAAGAACCGACTAAAATCTGGCCAGACTACTCAAGTAGTCAACTTAGCTGACCATTTTAAGGTGCATGTTTTTTTATCCATTTATTGACCATATAAGGTGCATGTTTTTTATCAATTTATTGACCATATAATAATGGAAATAAATACTCGATTCAATGTACATAGAATAATCTTCAGAGGGTTTGCTTCCATTTTATCAGCAAACCAGAACGAAGTAAATTACACCTTAATATTCAACCTTGGTCAGTTTTATGAGCCATACGTTGTAAGTAAAAATATTGTGTCAGAAATCAATTTATGGTGGACACTTTTAAAACGACAGAGCCTTTCACCGAAAACTGCACTTGACGCACTTCAAGCTTGGGACAAAACGTCATTTAGTAACTTACTCAAGTTACTTAAAATTTTTGCAACTCTTCCCGTTTCCAGTTCGACGTCAGAGCGCACATTTTCAACGCTTAAAAGATTAAAACTTATCTTCTATCGGATGGGTATTTTAAATATTAATATGTGCTTCATTTTGATAAATATTTTGATTTATTTCCTTACTATTTAAGGAGCGTTTGAATGGTTTAACAATGTTGGCAGTTCACCGTGATGTAGCAATAACACCAGACGAAGTCATTGAAAGATTGGGTGTTACGGAAAGAAGACTCAACTTCACTTTATATACTGTGGATCCATTAGCCGGGGCTGGAAAATAAGATTAATCAATTGTTTTAAATTTCTTTTCACTTTAGTGTCCCTTTTTATCACATATACATATGTATGTATATTTATTTAATTAGGGAGTTGGAGCTATGCTGCATCTAAGAAGATTTTTCATATATTACTTTGCATGCATCTTATGGATAAAATATTATCTTTTTTTGCCACTAGGTAGTCAAACCTTGAATAATTAAAGTTTCTTAACCTTAACTTTAACTTTAACTTTATGATAGAGATCAGATTTTATGTATTCGGCCTGTTGCTAACACCTTTTCGAACCTTTTCAAATCAGTTCGAACCTTTTATCTGTTCCGTTTTTTTTGATCTAGGTGACAAGCCCCAATAAAATCTATGCAATAGCTTAAAAAATTTTATAGGTACCTCCCTAAAAAATAGTCTATCTTTTTTGTTAGTCTCACGATTTTGATAAAACAAAGTGCAGGTCACTTCCTTGGCTTCAATCAGTCTAGTAGAGCAACTCTCATAAAAATCCATTTCAAAGCTTCGGAGATCCTTGTTTAAGTGCTTGCGACACTTAAAGTACCATCTAGGACTCGCACGCATGAGAAGAATCAATTGCGATTCACTTGACTCACAGTCCCCAGAATTCGGGGAAAAAAGTCCCTACTTTCCCCTACACTCGAAAAATTTCTACCTACAATCTTAAATTTTCTACTTACAATTTCATTAAAAGTAAAATATATGTATATAAGTAATGAATTAAATGATATATGTGTACTTTATTGTCAATTCGTTAATACACTCAAACATATAAGAACCGCATGCATTCATAATGCACAGCAGAACATTTGAGAGTAACACAATTAAAATTTTTATCTTTTAAATACGATCTTATTAGACAAATGGTATTTATGCTTTTTTCACTTAGCTTATTTCTCTTTTTTGTGCGTACATCAGTTATAATAGAAAATATTCTTTAAGCATCAGCGTTTGCATGAGGTAAGCTCAGTACATAATTTGCTATTTTTGACATATTTGGAAACAGTAAATCTTCTTTAAAATTTTGTTCTTTATTCAATTTTTGCCAAAACTCCTCAACATCTAAAGTTTTTAGCACTTAAACCTCTTCTTTAATATAATTATATTGTAAATTTCGCCATTCATGAGCCACCTCTGTTAAATTTAATGACAGTTTGCGTGCTACTGGTAAAATTTGACCTTAAAGAATCAGAGCCCAAAGCAATCTGTGGATTTATAAAACCCATTTCTCTAAATATAGAATTCTCACGAAGGGGTAACCTTTTTTGGATTTCCTCTAGTGTGGTTACATGTATAAAATTTAAGACATTATGAATAAATTTTATTACGGCAATTCAAAGGCATTTGAGCAACTAACTCGGTGCACTCTGGCCCAAGATACACTTCTTCAATGGGTAGCGTGATATGCGGTGAACTAACCTTACAGTTTACTCGGAGCTCCGACTTTTTAATACAGTTTTGACCAATTTTAAAAAATATTTTGACAGACTCTGTATGAAGCTCATGTATTAAAGGCTTTTTTGTTTGAAAAAGGGCATTGAGAACATTAAAATATTCGAGTACATACTATTTCAAGAACAACAAATATGCTTTTTTACATACATTTTCAAGTTCTCCTAATATAAATTCTGCTGATTTCAATTGGTCCTGAGCACTTGCATAAGTGAAATATTGTACAAGTACATCCCAATTTTCTAAAATGCGAACAATACATTTTTGGTGTGACAACCATCGAGTAGTACTGGGCCGTAAAATTTGTTTTCGCTCTTCAACTACTTAAAAAATTGACTGAAGAAGTTGTCTGGTTAAAGCTAAGCTTTATACAAGCTTATACAAAATTTCTTTCTGAGACTGCAAGCCTTAGAAAATTAGGACACTAAATATTTCTTGCTTCTTGTAGCGTGGGAAAATATTTTCTGATTGAACTGCAACGGCAAGGAAAATTAAACGAATGTCAATGCAAAGAGGAATTGCAAAAGTCCCTTGCTCTAAACGAGATGCCAGATCTGTTATCAATCACAAAAATTCTTTTCATCGCAAAACTTGAAGGGTGGAATAGAATACCGCCTTAAAAACACTAAAACAATATAACCTAATAAAAAGTACCTACATATCGGATTATAATAAAAATCTGTCCTTTTTCCCCTACACTCGATTTTTACAACCTAAAAACCCTACATGTAGGGTTTTCCCCTACTTCTAGCATCACTGGTCTCTCGTTATTGTAGTCACGGTTGCCATAAGCTTAACAAAAAAAATTACCAAGAAGTTAAAAAAAATTACCAAAAATTACTAAGCAGTACACAACGCAGCCGCATTGAATTATCAGAGAAAGTAACAATTAAATTGCACTTCTACTAATCAGGTGATAAAAAAGTGACGCTAATTTGGCAAAAAAGGATTGAGAAAGTTTAAAAGTAAAAGCCCGGTATGCTGTTGAAAATATAATGCTCAAGAAATATTTTCAAGTATTTCTTGACCATTAAATTGTCATGAATAACCAAGAAATTTTGACGTTCCGTTTTGCATGTTGAATAATTGCAATTTGCCGCTTTTATATGAATTTCAATGTTATTTTATTATACTTTTTGTTTTGGGTTTTCCGAAACCTCAGTTTTTCTTCAAGAAATAAAGCGACAACTATTTATTTCTTGCCAAAGCCAGAGTTGCGCAAGTCGCTTTTTTGGAAACATTTTTCAGAAATTAGCAATAGAAAACAAGTAAGGAAGTCTAAGTTCGGGTGAACCGAACATTAAATACCCAGCGTTAGTTTCGGCGATTTCGCCCCTTTTAAAAACCAATCTAACTATTCCGAACCTAAACAATGGCGAATTTGGTGGGCGCGGCCACGCTCCTTGCTTATAAAGCTTTAACCGCTTACATGAGCCAAAAGTACTGAATCGATCTTTACAAGGGTTATACCATGTCCTATATATAACTTTGGAAAAGAAGGCGTGCCATGCCCATAACTTTTAACGTATTTTGTGAAATTTTTTGATATACGGATATATGTGTCCATTAATCAATATTTACCTAATTTTAAAAAAGTGGGTGGTGGCACGCCCACGGATTTTATTATGTTGTTTGTCCCTATTTGAAGATCAGTTTTCATTGCAGATCTTTATGATACTTCCACAGTGGCTTGTTAATAGCGAAATGTTGATATTTTGTTTATTCACCAAAATATTACCAAAAAACCTTTAAACAACACTAATAACATCATTAAGTGAATGAGTGTACTAAATTTTAGAATTATATCTTTATCAGTTAAACCGATATTGCATATTCCGGTTTCCTAACTCTTGTTTAGAGAACTTTAGTCCAAAAAGGGGCGTGGTCGTTCACCGATTTTTCTTATTTTCTGTGGTAGTATTCCACATAAACATAACATGCCTGGTACCTAGTTTCGTAAATCTATCTCACACCGTTCTGAAGTTATCAGCAGTCGAATTTGAAAATTTCTTGACTTATGCAAAAATAATGTAAAGAATATGAAAATTGATGTATATACCAAATTATATTAGTTATTATAGCGGTATCAGTTAATTAGATATGGACTTTTCAATATTTCCACCTCCTTTCAATATAACTTTTATGAAAAAGTAGGTAGTATAAACTGTTCTGAAGTTATTAAGAGTCAAAATTTGAAAATTTCTTCAAATATATGTGGGCGGTGCCACGCCCCTTTTCAAAAAATTTGTTAAAATCGGCTTTAGAACATCTAAATCAATACATATTGCAAATTTTATCATTGTAGCTACTTCTGATATTGAATTAACCCGTTTTATACGTTTTTCGAAATTTTCCATATCGAAAAAGGAGCGTGGTTATGGTCCGATTTTACCCATTTTCAATACCAATCTATTCTGAACCCAAATAAGTACGCATACCGCATACATGGTGAAGATATCTCATTATTTGCTCAAGTTATCGTGTTAACGGACATACGGACAGACGTACGGACAGACGGGCATGGCTCAATCAAATTTTTTTTCGATCCTGATCATATTGATATATGGAAGTCTATATGTATCTCGATTTCTTTATACCTGTACAACCAACCGTTATCCCAACAAAGTTATAATACCCTTGTACTAGTAAAATAAATATCGTTTTATACACGGATACAAGTTTTAGCCTAGATTTAAAACTTTTCGCTGTGTATACGACTGTTGTTTATCCCAGTTAAATTTTAAATCTAAACCTCAAAAATTTTGAATTTTTGTAGGTAATTGAAAGGCTTGGAATTTATTACCAAAAAGTTTAAAAATTGTGTAAACCAATGAATGGTTTAAAATTTGGGCTCAAAGGAAAATTTCAAATAAATAAAAGTATAAATATGTAATATGTAAAAATATAAATATGTGTGTATGTACAGGTACTTCTTATTTACTGACACGTTGGCCTAAACCTTTCCCGAAAGTTTTTTCTGGCTACGTATCTGGACGGCAGTGTACCTATGCAATTGATGATTTATCTGAAATTAAAAAAAAGGAAACACAAATTTTTGGAGAGGCACGCTAAGTTATTTAAGTTATATATATATATAAATTTATTATTATTATATCTTATAACTTTAAACGACTTATTCTTGTATATTTGTATGTTTGTATATTTGTATATCCACTACTATCTCCCGAACGACTTCACCGATTTTAATGAAATTTGGTACACAGGTACTATGCTTTGTTTTAAGATTTTCTAATTTGGTGTGGTCCTTTGGGGTTGCCACATTTATCAATTTTTTTTAAATATTAAGCAATATATGTCAATAGGGGTATCAAATGAAAGGTATTTTAGGCCGTATACCAGCCAAAATATTTTCGAGTAGGATTGGCACATAGGGTTGCCACCTGAACACATTTTATTTATTCCTTCAGATATCGACCACTATCTCGGGAACTGCTAAACCGATTTCGATGAAATTTGGTAGATGGATAGTATGCTTCCCTCTTAGATTTTCTACTTGGATGTTGCCACTAAAGGAAGCTTAGAGGGTTGCCACCTTTCCGATTTTTATTTATATATAAAACAATATATGGCGATATGGGTATCAAATGAAAGGTATTTTAGGCCGTATACCAACCAAAATATTTCCGAGTAGGATTGCCACCTAGGGTTGCCACCTGAACACATTTTATTTATTCCTTCAGATATAGACCACTATCTCGGGAAAGGCTAAACCGATTTCGATAAAATTTGGTAGATGGACAGTATGCTTCCTTCTTAGATTTTCTACTTGGATGTTGCCACTAATGGAAACTTAGAGGGTTGCCACCTTTCCGATTTTTTTTTAAATATATGGCAATATGGGTATCAAATGAAAGGTATTTTAGGGCGTATACCAACCAGAATATTTAATACACAACAGGTGTACCGAGCAAGTCTCGGTCACCCAGGTACTTATTATTTTATATATGTATAAATTTATTAAAAAAAAAAATTTCTTAGTTACCTCCCTAAAAATTAGTATATCTTTGTTGTTCGTCTTCCGATTGTGATAAACAAAGTGCAGGTCACTTCCCAATCCTCAAGCAGTGTAGTGTGTCCAATATGAATACATATCTACATACAAAATACTCAGCACGAGCGCCGTCTAAGTTACTTGGTCGCAAACGTAAACCAACTGCAACTAAGTAATTGCTGACGCTATGTATTTCAGCTCCCTTAAGCTAGCCCAACATTTATAGCCCAATCAAAAACGGAAATCGTACTAAATTGCCCAATATTTAATGCTAACATTTAATTTATTGCACTTGTCTTTTAAAAAAATTCGATGATTGGGCTACCTTAAAATTTAAGCTAGCCCAACCACCAAAAAAATTTTACAATAATCAAAAAATGAAAAGGTACTAAATATCCCTATATTTATTGCTAATTTAGTACGCATTCATTTTATTTATTACACTTGTCTTTAAAAAAATATCGAGGGTTGGGCTACCTTAAATTTAAGCTAGCCCAACCACTAAAAAATTTTACAATAATCAAAAAATGAAAACGTATATATTATTTGCTAATTTCACTATATTTATTGCTAATTTAGTACGCATTCATTTTATTTATTACACTTGTCTTTTAAAAAATATCGAGCCCCCTTAGTCAGCCCAACCAACCCAAACTTATATTCAAGCTAGCCCAACCACCAAAAAAATTTTACAATATTCAAAAAATTAAAACCTACTAAATATCCCTATATTTATTGCTAATTTAGTA
This sequence comes from Sphenella marginata, assembly GCA_951509765.1. NCBI lineage: Eukaryota > Metazoa > Arthropoda > Insecta > Diptera > Tephritidae > Sphenella > Sphenella marginata. The sequence goes on from OX608078.1 coordinate 2,688,370, forward strand.
CGCCTTCATTTAATTTATTACACTTGTCTTTTAAAAAATATCGAGCCCCCTTAGTCAGCCCAACCAACCGAAACTTATATCAAAAATTTTTTTTTTTACAATATTAAAACGTACTAAATCTTAAACGAGTATATAAAATTCTCGTGTCACAGTTTTTGAAATCACACTCCTTCGAACCGGGTGAGCTTGTGTTTCTCGGAAACTATTAGCGTTGCGAGCGGACAACCCTTTGGTAAGATAATAGGATTTTGTACGTAAGGTGCGGTTGGAGCGTTGTTTAACCTACCTCCAACACGCAGGACATTGCTATCATCAATAAACGGCTGTAGGCGCAAAAGACAACTGCGAAGCGGTATTGGTTCTTTAGCGATGCAGTGAGATATTTCACTGGAAAGGTAATACTGCTGCCTGTACCTAACTAAGCGAAGTTCAGCTTCCGATAACTCGTGGCAGGTTGGAGGCCCGTAACGTTTAGTAGCATTTAGCTTTCTATTAACGCGAGTGTTGAAAATAAAGCGTAGAACATAGGCAATAATACGACGCAGTTTGGAAAACGAAGGGTATTTCGTCATTACCCACCAGTGATCACTGGCACTGGTTACGTGCACGCGAACACTGCTTCTAACGCCTAACTCTGTTTATCAGAATTTTTTATGAACGCGGGACCCCTCCACCATAGCTGATGATGTAGCAATTCGATTGGAGTTACACCCCTTGAGGCGCAATCTGCAGGATTCTGTTCAGAACGAACGTGGTTCCAGCACTCAGGTGGTAAGACGTCCTGAATGTCGGATACGCGGTTGGCGATAAACGTCACCCATCTACTAGGATGTGCTTGTAGCCAGCCAACGTGATTCTAGAGTCTGTCCGCGCGAAAATCGGGACAGCTGTGAAGTACGCTCGCACAAGTTTAGCGGCAAGATGCGCGGCATACAGTTAGACGTAAGACTTATGCTTTCATCGCAGTATGTCGTGCGCGCGTATATAACTGCTGCGTAAGCGGACTCAGATGCGTCGGCGAACACGTGTAGTTGCGTAAAAGAACCGGTGACCTCTGTGCCAAGCCTTCGATTCACCTTCAGGGGAGCGAGCTGTTGCAACTCCCTCCCATGTTTCAACCACTTAGCGGAGGTGGAGTCAGGGATAACGTCATCCCATGATTGATTTTATGGTTGCCGGCGATAGAAGCCCTAGCGGGTCGGAGAGCGTGCTTGCGTCCGATAAAAACGATCGCTTCGTTATAACAGTTGGAGGCTCTTTTAGGTCGGCGGTGAACGTGAAGTAGTCTCCCTCAGTGTTCCAAATAAGCCCCAACGGGTGAACTTCTTTGTCGTCGACAACATAATGCGATATCGTTTCAGCCGTATTGCTCATGCTTGCAGTTAGCTCATAGCAGTTTGATGCCCACTTCCGAAGCTCGAATCACCCTTCCTTCAACACCGTTGATACCCCTTGTTGCAGCTTCTGAAGGTCTTCTTTACTGGATGCTCCGGTAAGGAAATCGTCCATATACAAATCATTAAGTATGGCGGTGGCGGATCTTGAACACCCTACCAGCGAATCTCTTGCCGTCTGTTGAAGCAATCGCACAGCTAGATGAGATGCAGCTGCTACTCCGTAAATCGTATACAGATCTTGTTGACGGGATGATGAGGCATGTAGTAGACAGCATTGCCCGTAGATCGGGATACAGCTTCCATGTGATTCATTTCAACTCGTTATCATTCGCCATTCTGCTTTATATACGTAGTAGAATACGGACAGAAAACTCGCGGGATTCCCCCAATGGTACGTCAACTTTCAGCGGTAACTCCACTAGAAAGTTGCCATCAGGGGTCCTTTTATGCGTCGACGAGAAACGGTCTTCGCAGAAACGCTCTTCCTTTGTCAGATGGAGTTTTGCGGGGATTCTTCGAGTTCCCATAACCTCGTTAGCGCGCGATCGAGTTCCACGTCAGTATGCAGCCACTGTACTCTAGGCGTTGGCGATGACAAACTATCAACGCTTCCACACAATGCCCAACCAAATACAGTTTTCTGCGCCATTGGACCGCCGGGAAGGACCTTTAGGAAGCTCGGGAACAAGAAGACGACTCATTGCATCCGTTCCCACCAAAATATCCACGCGGCCAGGCTTCATGAATTGCGGGTCAGCCAGAACCAAACCCTGAATAGGAGGCCATTCAGGAACGTCCAGCGTCTTCGATGGCAGGTCGCTTGTGATTTTTAGGAGGATTAATGCGTCAACAGGATAGCTCTCGTTAGAAAAATTGTGCGAGAGTAAAAGACATGTCTCACCACTACAGCGACCCCCTTGTGTCGAACCGATCCCTGTGACGAATACAGAAGACGATGTGCGCGTAAGGTCCAAGCGTTGTACACACGCCTCGGTGACAAACGTGGCATGCGATCCCGAGTTAAATAACAAACGAGCTATCTGCCATAGATCGGAGCGATCACGAATTTCCACTGTAGCCAACAACACCTTGCGTGGGGTTGCGGGTAGCAAGTTGGAGCTCAGGCAAGATGACATACATGCAGCGGCGGCAGAGGGCGAAGAGGAAGCAGATGGTTGACCAGCGTTAGTTGCGGAGTTCGAAGCGTTGCGTGATGTGTCGGCGACATGTCGTAGCCGTGCCAGCGGTTGAGACTGAGTCCCCATGAAGCAGCGTATGATGACGGTGACGGCATATTCGGCACGTAGACGAACCTATCTTTAAAATGACCTGAACTCAAGCAATTCAAACAAATCTTAGCTTCCTTAATGAATATGAATATATCCTTTATTCATCATTGCAGTACGTGCATCGTGAGTGATTTTGCTCAGGCGTCGCGTGAAACACCTTTGTGGACTTTGGTGATTTCGGCGTGGCTGACTTGCTTGGTGATTGTTCAGGCGCAGTGGTACTTAACATCGACAACGAACGACGACGTACCTCTAAAAACGTTCAAAGCTTTTCAAAGGTGGAAGGCTCGTCATTGACCAGCGATAGCTCCCAATGCTTTCGAGTGTCAAAGGCTAGTCGTTTGACCATTTCATGGACCAACCAGTCGTCCCAGAACATTACACTGCGACCTAATGCCTTGAGTTCCCGAACGTGCTATTGAAACTTATCCAGAACATTCTTAATAGCTTCGGCGCTGTCACTTGCAGCCTTGCGGATATCATCTATAGCGGTGAGATGTGCTTCCAGTATGACTCTCATTACCTTGTAGCGAGATTGGAGAAGATTCCATCCTTCAATGTAATTCGCGTCGCAACCCATTAATTATGATTAATTATGATGAGCGAGTCGCCCTTTAGGCAGCTATGCAAGTAATGGAGTTTTTGTCCGTTCGTCAAAGCAGCGTTCTCATCAACCAACGAACAAAAAGCGTCATAGAAAGCGATCCACCCCGTTGAGGCACCCGCAAACGTATTGCTGCAGATATCGACGCCGGTGCGGTTGCGGTTTGCGCTGCCGTTTGAGCACATCACATCTGCACGCGGATACAATTTGTCAAAGCTGTCGCGTACCAAGTTTCACCTTGCATGCGAACATTATCTTCTATCTCGGCGTTTTCAGCTCCAGGAATTTTAGCCGTCGTATTGAGCTTCACTAAAACGGACCCATTGCTCGTTGAGAAGTTGCAAATAACTTGTGATACTTTCGGTGTCCATGGCAAATGTAAAGTGGGACCCAAATAAATCAATGAATGCCGTTGGGTGCCGAATTAAGAATGTTCTCTTTATTATGAAATTCAGGCTTATTAATAGTAAATTAATCTAAACATTTTATTATACATACAACACGTCTCACCGCAGCTTTCCGTCACCCGAAGTGGGAGGGGGACTGTAACGTAGCGTTACAATTATACGACCCCCACTGTAACTTCACCTATTAGTAAAAGTATGCAATAATTTCGCGCCACTGATCCATAGCAACAACTGCATGGCGATCGCCGGTGGCTAGCACAGTTTCCTTCCCTGGCGAACAACACACCATGGCAAGCGGTGAAATTCTCACTCACTTCATTGCCGCCCCCATATAAAGGAGTGATTTCACAAATTTGAAATCAGTCACTCCAGGTGAGTCAGGTGCAGTAGTCGCCTTAGGGCTCTTCGCACCGCTGACTGACCAAATGGAACGGTCGTGCCGCTTCGGCGGCGTACTGACGCTCCATTTGGTCCTGGCCCTAAGCACAATTCCCCCCCCCCGACCATTGAGACGTCCTACATGGCACAAGCCGGTACACCGCCGCTCCTCTCTCTTGACACCTACATCGATAGAGTGCGAATACGAGCGGGGGACGGAGGTGTTCAGCGAGGGGCCAGCAGTCTAGGGGTATCTCCTTTTGTAGGTTAGGTGAGTTGACGGGGTTGTTGCCTTATGGCTCTTCGCTCCGTCAACTAGCTAAGTGGATAGACCGTGCCGCTCCGGCGGCGAACCGATTTCCACTTAGCTTTGGCTCCGGAGTAGACCGATGGGCGAGCGAGGGGTGTTAGCGCTGTGCCTTTAGGGTGCACCTCCTCTCAGCCCTCCTATCGGCCTACGAAGTCCTTGCTGGTACAACTCTGCCCTCCATTGAGCCACCTATATAGCGTGCGCTTATGGAGCCAGTGGTGTCCAGCCACAGAGCCACATCCTAACCGAGTCACTCCAGTTTCGTTGCAGATACGCAGCAGTAAATCGACACCCCTGGAACACGAGACGATCTGAGGTAAAACCCGCATCTAGCCCCGTTCCGCTACCGCCGCTGTTTTACCACTGATACGCCTCCAACTGTGCTACTGCATCTACCGGTGAACCGCCGCCCAACGATTGCCATTTGGTAGCTGTGCCGAGTACACCGCATCGTTCCGCCGCTCAACTGTTGCCATACAGTACGTCCGCTCTCAGGGATCCGCTGCCCAACTGTTGCCGCCATCCAGCTACGCAGAATCCGCATTGTCCAGCTGCTGCTCAACGGTTGCTACGCCGCTGCATCCTGTTTGATTCTTCTCCGCTCCTAACCGACTATACACCGCACCCCGTCTTCTCACTCTCCAGTAACGGAAAGCTGCTCATCCCATATCAGCGCGCTTAGGCCGTGTGTGTGTGTGTTCGATCGTAATACACATATATCGTGTTATTATTTAGTAGGGGTTTGTGGGACCTCTGCTGACCTTGGACAGACTGAGCTCACCTCAGCCTTCGACAAAACCCACCTCATAACCTTACCCCCCGATTCTGTCTTCATGATAAATAATCAGAAAAATATTTCAAGATTTTTGATTTCTGAGTCAGAAATAAAACTACTTCATTTGGCTTTAACGCAAAAATAAAAATTATTTTTGAGTTTTATTTATTAAAAATTAAATATTTTTTTCTTAACTATTTATGAAGCATGAAAATTGTTCAAGAACACATTTATTTTTTTTTTATTGAGTTTATTATTTATACTTTTTATACGTTTTAAACATCATAAATCTATACTATAATTAATATCTAGAAAAATGACTGGGGATGACTTAGGGAATGCTGTAGAGTTCATCTGATCCATTTTTAAAATTATTGTCTGTCTGTTTGAACTTAAGGAATGAATTTTGATGCGAGTTTCACTAATGGACTGCTTCAAGCTCAGAAAGGGGCCTGCACTCTGTTTTACCAAAACCGAACGACAAACAAAAAAGATATTCTGATTTTTAGGGAGGTATGTGCCTATGAAATTTTTTTTTCTTACACAATTTTATATGAAGATAAATTCACTTACTTTGTCAAAAAAAAAAACTAAGCGTTCCCCTAAAAATTTTGTTCCCCTTTTTTTTTTAAGTTCAGCTAAATCAAAAATCAATTGCATAGGTACACTGCCGTACTATGTGGTTATCAGCATATCTTATAAATAAAAATGAATGTGTGTCTGTGTGTCCTTTATGGGCGTCCAAAGTACTCAACCGATTTTTATGAAATTTTCACAGTATATTCTTTAGATCATGGGTTAAAGCATAGGCTATACTAATTTTTGGAAAAGTGGGCGGTGCCACGCCCCCAGGCTATATAAAACTACAATTCTTCATAACTCTGAACATAAATATTTGGTCTAAATTAATGATTTTTGGATATGTGTGTCCTTTGGTCAAGATTTATGTAGTTTTGGAAAAGTGGGCGGTGCCACGCCCACATTTTTTGTGTTTTGTTTGTACTTCAATAATGTCCAAAGTTTATGGTCGATCTCTTTTAAACTTTCAAGATTGGTTAAGAAGATTGTTGTGTACGATTTAGGCTATATCAATTTCTGGAAAAGTAGGCGGTGCCACGCCCCCAGGATATATAAAATTTAAATTCTTCATAGCTCTGAACATATTTGGTTTAAATTAATGATTTCTGGATATGTGTGTCCTTTAGTCAAGATTTATGTAATTTTGGAAAAGTGGGCGGTGCCACGCCCACATTTTTTGTGTTTTGTTTGTACTTCAATAATGTCCAAAGTTTATGGTCGATCTCTTTTAAACTGTCAAGATTGGTTCAGAAGATTGTTGTGTACGATTTAGGCTATATAAATTTTTGGAAAAGTAGGCGGTGCCACGCCCCCAGGCGATATAAAATTTAAATTCTTCATAGCTCTGAACATATTTGGTCTAAATTAATGATTTCTGGATATGTGTGTCCTTTGGTCAAGATTTATGTAATTTTGGAAAAGTGGGCGGTGCCACGCCCCTTTTTTTGTGTTTTGTTTGTACTTCAATAATGTCCAAAGTTTATGGTCGATCTCTTTTAAACTTTCAAGATTGGTTAAGAAAATTGTTGTGTACGATTCAGGCTATATGAATTTTTAAAAAGTAGCCAGTGCCACGCCCCCAGGCTATATACAATTTAAATTCTTCATAACTCTGATCATATTAGGTCTAAATTAAAGATTTTTGGATATGTGTGTCCTTTAGTCAAGATGGATATAATTTGGGAAAAGTGGGCGGTCCCACGCCCACATTTTTTGTGTTTTGTTTGTACTTCAATAAGTTCAAAGTTTATGGTCGATCTTCTCTAAATTTCCAGATTGGTTCAGAAGATTGTTGTGCCACGCCCCCAGGCTATATAAAATTTAAATTATCATATCTTTGAATATTTTTGGTCTAAACTAATGATTTTTGGATATGTGTGTCCCTTGGTCAAGAATTATATAATTTGGGAAATGTGGGCCGTGCCAAGCCCACATTTTTTGTATTCAGTGTTTTGTTTGTACTTCAATAATGTCCAAAGTTTATGGTTGATCTGTTTTAAACTTTTCCAATACGTTAAAATCTTCGTTGGGTACGACATACATAGACTACATTTGTAAATTCTTTGGAAAAGTGGGCAGTTCCAGGACCACAAGCTAAGTAATATTTCAATTCGTTATATCCCTGAATGTATTTGCTTTAGTGACATTTTAACGTTCTTAAATCTTAATCAAAGCACTTAATCTTTTTTGTTTGTTATTGCCGTTCATACATATCCAGAGTATTATAGGTAGATATAGGATATAATTAAATAAGTACTAACTATAAATCTGCTCAGCAGCGCATAATGGTTTTTGTCATACCCATTGAGTTCAAAAGATCCGTTTTTTGAGTTGGACATCCAAAAAATTTATTTGTTTATACCAAAGACTTTAAAGCCAGAAACATTGTATATCCTAAAGCACTGCAATAAATGGAATGTTAAAAGTTAAAGAAAAATATTTGAAAATGTATTTCTAGGGAAGTCACTGGTCAGGCAGAACAACGTCTGCCGGGTCTGCTAGTCTTTAATAAAACTCTAGATAAGTTGTGTCTGTATACTTGAAATTTCTTTGAAAATTTCTCGGGATAACTTGGGGAATGTTTAGGCACAGGTAAGGAGTCAAAAAGAGGGGAGATGACAAAATGTTGAAGTTAGACTATTATAAAACGGTTTTACTTTAGTTTGTTGCCGTAGACATAAACGGGATATAATATGGGAAAGTAAATATTGTTCTGAACCTTCTCAGTCTGTAAATTGTTTTCGCAATTGAGGGTAGCAAGAATTTATTAACTACTTATGTACCCTGCTAGTATGAAATAAATGAAAAAACTTACATACAAAATACTTAAGTGCTTTTTCGCTCTTTTTTACATGTTTTGGATTTTCTTGAACAAATCTAGCTCTTTTATGGCTCTTTTTTTCTCGAATCTAGCTCCAAAATAAATTGTATCCTGGTAACACTGGTCTCTGCTGATGAAATTGGAGTTAATTGGTTTCCACTCGGTGTTCTTAAGTTGGTTGAGGTCCTATCGGTCTAATAGATCCCTTTGTGTTGGAATTGAAAACTGTAAGTCTCATACTTTTGTGGCAATTTCTGGGGTTCCCCAGGGTAGTATCCTTGGGCCGCTGTTGTTCGTTCTATTGATCAATGATATCGGTACTTGCTTCCAGTTTTCCAACTTTCTTCTTTTTGCTGATGACCTGAAGATCTTTTGTAGGATTGATAGTCCATCAGACGTTTTACTTCTGCAATCTGACTTGGATAACCTTGTAGACTGGTGCAACACTAATAAGCTCTTTCTGAACGGTAAAAAATGTTTTCAAATGTCTTTCTCGAAGTCCAGTAATAATTTTGTTTCACACTTCTATTTAGCAGGCAGTCGCTTGAAGGCAGTCAGCGAATTTGTTGATCTAGGTGTTGTCTTTGAGACTAATTTTTCTTTTGTTCATCATATCTGCTACGTCCTCCCGAAAGCTTAAAGAAATCTTGCATTCTTACGCCGATATGCTAAGGACTTTAAAGACCCCTAACTATACCAGGAAAACTTTATATATATCGGTGGTTCGCTCTAAGCTTGAGTATGCGTCCATTGTGTGGAACCCAATCTACAGCTGTCATGCAGCTAGAATTGAAAGGGTTCAAAGTAAATTTATTTAATTTTGATGATCCGTTGCCTTCCTATGTGTCTCCTTGCACATTAATTAACCTTCAATCCTTTCATTCCAGAAGAACTCTACACCTGCTTATGTTCGTGTATGATTTCGTTGTTGGTTCGGTAAATTGCCCGGACCTCCTCGGGAAAATCACTTTCAATGTGCCTAATAGGTCACTTCGTTTTCCTCTCCATTTTACTTGAGCTCTATCAGGGTAAACTACGCCCTCTTCGATCCAATATTCCGCTCTCTAGTAGAATTCAATAAACTTTCGAGAAGGCTAAATATCGATTTCTCTCTGTCCAGGGACGTTTTTAAACTTCAAATTCTTTTGCATTTAGATATCTAGTACACATTTTTATACCCAGCGTACTAGTACTAGTACAAGGGTATATTAATTTTGTCCACATAACGGTACTATGTAACGGAGCAAAATAATCGAGTTAGATATGGGGTTCCATATATGAAAGTTCTTAGGTTGAAAAGAGGAATTGATTAAGCCATGTCCGTCCGTCCGTCTGTCCGTCTGTCCGTCCGTGTACACGATAACTTGAGTAAAAATTGAGATATTTGCATGAAATTTTGCATACAGGTTACTTTCTGGCCAAGGTAGGTTGCTATTGAAAATGGGCGAAATCGGATGATAACCACGCCCCCTTTTTCGATATCGAAAATTTCTAAAAACGTATAAAACGGGTTAATTCAATATCAGAAGCAGCTACAATGATAAAATTTGCAATATGTATTGATTTATATGTTCTTAGGCGGATTTTATCAAATTTTTTTAAAAGGGGCGTGGCACCGCCCACATATATTTGAAGAAATTTTAAAATTTTGACTCTTAATAACTTGAGAACAGTTTATGCTAGTATAACGAAATTTTGTAGAGGGAATACTATTGTTGTGTTAAATTCAGATATAGAAAATAAACGAAATCGCTTGGCGACCACGCCTACTTTTTTAAAAAAGTTATATTGAAAGGAGGTGGAAATATTGAAAAGTCCATATCTAATTAACTGATGCCGCTATAATAATATAATTTGGTACATACATCAATTTTCACATTCTTTACATTATTTTTGCAAAATTTTGGAAAGTGGGCGTGGCACCGCCCACTTATGAGTCAGGCAATTTTCAAATTCGACTGCTAATAACTTCAGAACGGTGTGAGATAGGTTTACGAAACTAGGTACCAGGCATGTTATGTTTATGTAGAGTACTACCACAGAAAATAAGAAAAATCGGTGAACGACCACGCCCCTTTTTGGACTAAAGTTCTCTAAACGAGAGTTAGGAAACCGCAATATGCAATATCTGTTTAACTGATAAAGATATAATGCTAAAATTTAGTACACTCATTCACCTGATGATGTTATTAGTGATGTTTAAAGGTTTTTTGGTAATATTTTGGAAAATGGGCGTGGCACCGCCCACAAGTGAAAAAACAAAATATCAACATTTCACTATTAACAAGCCACTGTGAAAGTATCATAACTATCTGCAATGAAAACTGATCTTCAAATAGGGACAAACAACATAATAAAATCCGTGGGCGTGCCACCACCCACTTTTTTAAAATTAGGTAAATATTGATTAATGGACACATATATCCGTATATCAAAAAATTTCACAAAATACGTTAAAAGTTATGGGCATGGCACGCCTTCTTTTCCAAAGTTATATATAGGACATGGTATAACCCTTGTAAAGATCGATTCAGTACTTTTGGCTCATGTAAGCGGTTAAAGCTTTATAAGCAAGGAGCGTGGCCGCGCCCACCAAATTCGCTATTGTTTAGGCTCGGAATAGATTGGTTCTTAAAATGGGCTAAATCGGATGAAAACTACGCCCCCTTTTTCTGAAAACTAACGCTGGGTATTTAATGTTCGGCTCACCCGAACTTAGACTTCCTTACTTGTTTTTATATACTTATGTATTAGTGTTATTAGTTATTTTTAATATCTAGTCTTAGTAATTTCTGTATCTTGTCTGTAAGATTTGTAATCATAGACTGAATAAACTGAATTGAATATTTTTCCCTATTACTCATTTACTTTTTTTTTTTAGTACCGAAATAAAAATACATTTGAAATCAGTTTTTCTTTTTATTTATATGGAAACATTTTTCTTAGTTCAATAAGATTTTTTTGAAAATAACAAACAAAAAATCTTACTAGCTGACCCATCAAACTTCGTTCTGCCCAAACTAGACTTTACTATTAGTTCATTAAAAAAAATATCCAACTGAATGATAAGCTATGTACATTAGAGCGTCTCGCCTTACAGGTAAAAAAAAAAAAGTCGGCCGTACTCCCCCTCATATGAAGTGTTTTTGAAAAACATTTAAAAAAAAAATTGTATTTTTTTTTTCTGGCAACCCTAGACATCGCCCAACTACATTTTTATTCATATCTTTGGCATTTGTTGTCGGATTTTAAAGTGTGACACATCAATTTTTTTGTCTCAAAGAGGAGGTTTTTCTTAAGAAAGTTCATTGAGCTCATGCGTTTCGTTGTGGTACTTACCCACCATATCTCAGTTTCTACCACCCTAATGTAACAACCTAATGTCAGTTAATTGAAGACCGTAAAAAATCATAAATCTTTTGCGAAGAAAGTATTTCGATTCAAGCAGTAGAACTCGAAATAAAACCAATTTTGTTTGCTGGGTTGAGCGCTTACGGCCCACAGTGCCGCGACTCCATATAAAAGATCAACAAAAATAGAAGGATGGGTCAGAATTGGCTGAAACTTCACACCTCAAAGGACTATATCACACCAATATCAGAAAAAAATCCGTTTTTCAGCCGCTGTTACGAATTAATAAAAAAAAACCGCGTGTACCCAGTACACGTGAAAGAAGTTAACTTCTTAAATTCAGAAATAACGAAATATGAATAAGGTGTATTCGAGATTAGCATTTTGAACTGCTGATTGCTACCACGCACTAGGCCCCCATAAAAATTAGCAAGGGGTATAAGCATCGCGATAGAAAGACGAAAGAAAAAGAAAAATTCAAAGTTTTCGATTTACGGACAGGCTTCAAAAAGTGTGGTAAGAACCCTGTCGTGGATCTTCTAGAGGAACACCAAAACGTTCCAGCCAAAAATTGAGTGGCAAACTGCTCCCTCTTATTATCCTATGCTCTTTGCTATATTGAAAAATAAGGCCACTCTAGTGTGCATATAGGCAAAGAGCATAGAATAATAAGAGGGAGCAGTTTGCCAGTCAATGGGAACGATGAAACACAAAAGTCTGAAAGGTCCGCAACAGGGTTTCGTCTCCGCTTTGACATGTCTTTCTTAAATATTCACCGCAAAATTTGTGTTGAATTTCATGGATTTCATGTTTTATTGTTGTTGTAACAAGTGCAAACGTATGTATAGTTGTGTATGCAGCCGAATGCAATGTATTTTGTTGTTGCCATACATTGCGTTTGTACATATAGTTGTGTGTAGCATAGTAACGGCGGGGCAAATGTCGCGATCTGCTTGCAGCGTCACGGTCAAAGTGTAGCATATGATTTTTCATAATTGTGACGGCTAATTTTTATGCGCGCCTGGTACGGTGAAATCTACGTCGGTATAAAAGGCACCCCTTGTCCCTTCCTCACCTTTCCCATTCGTTGTTTCAAAGTGAATCTGATTCTAAAATATTATATTTTTGCATTTTTGTTCATTTTAGCAATTTCGACAATTTTTGCCATCGATGCTTGAAATCACTTGGACGAAATCAGGTGGAAGCACGAGCTCTGCTGATTGCTTCTTTTTTCTCGAAGTTTGACAGCTCACAGTCTAGTTTTGAAATTCAGCTTACGAAAAACATACTGGAAAATGTATGTATGGAGATATGTATACCAAGCGGCATTCACCCGTTCTTATTCTTCTAAAGTCCATTTGTGCACATTACAGTGCCTTTACTTCCATACAAAAATAAATTAATAAGCCTTTCCATTTATAAAAGGAATAAAACAAAATGTATGTCCCTTTTATTAAAAAATCGTTTCAATGTCTATT